>JAUIRJ010000562.1:0-13342 GCA_030555515.1 Acutogordius australiensis | reverse complement strand
AAAAAATATCAGAATGCCATTGTGTAACTATTCTCACCTTATAAGCCTCATTCTGTCTATTTCCTTTATATCTATTAGATATTTACTCACCGGCAGATCTGAACACTTTGTCGACATGTCAGATTGCACAGGTAAGTTGAAAACTTCAAATTTCTCGCATTCATTCCCCAAGGCTTCCCCATATGATATGATGCAGACGAATTTCAAAGGTTCATGTTTGTAGCAGACCATAACCATTATTCATCCAAACCAGACTAGGATGCTGGTTTGTCCTGCAAATAAAGGTTGACATCGTTCGCTACAGACGTTAAATAGCCATTTGAAAAAATGCCGTCGTCTGCTAGAATATTAAGGAAGACAAGGTGAAGTGTGCTTTGAAATTTTTTTTAGATAAAACTTCCTAGTAATTGGATCAACTACTGACCTAAAGAAATTTTCTTTCTCAAAGATGTTTCCGAAGACTTTACCCCAAAAGTTGATATTTGGAAATATTAACCTTCGAAAAAAGGGTGTGATAGTGAGAAATTTTGGGCATTCTGACTCTATATATTGGCCCAATTTTGGTTGACTTATATGTCTCCCATTTCAGGTTATTACACTTAATATTGTGGCTTACAAGTCAACTATTTTGCATTTCAAGGAAAATCAAATAAAATGTGGCATATGCTTTATACTATGGTATTTAATAACACATAAAGGGCGAAATGAAAATTTTTGATAGCGAGTATTGAAATATTCAAATTTTATTTGGAATATAAAAATGCGCCATCTAGATAGAGACAATATCAATTATCCACTTCAAGTCAGCTTTGCATTAAAAGGTTTCCACCTCATGTAATATCGTGCAGGTAAAACTTATTAACGAACTAACGGAAGCTCTATTAATAGATGGATTTTAATAGCTTCAGGGTAAAGTTTTATTTTTAGGTATTTGATGGAGTTGTTTAGCAATTAAATAAATTTAAATGAAAAGCTTCGATTTAAAAACTCAAATATTGAAAATGGTCCATAAAAAATTTAAATAGGATAAATCTTATATTTGTTTTATATACTGCTAAATTTTCTCCTTAGTTGTGGTTTCAGAATATTATACAATTAATTGTACTTTTATGGCCTTCCATCTTAGAATATATAATATTTGTAAATATTTAAATTGTAAAAAAAAAGTTATTTTTGAGTTTTTCCAATTAAAAAAAATTGTAAATTGTTAGGAATCGATATAATATTTTTGCAGGTCGACATCGTTTTATTGAAAGCTTTTAAAACACAACACAATTACTCGATGCAAAAGCTGGTGAGTAAAGCTTTTTATTTTTAAACTGGTCCATGTTAACATGCTTTATATCAGCGATATATGCGGGCGGATAGATTAGATCTCTATAATCTCGTTAATAACTGTTCAAATGTTTCTCATATTTTCCGCTCTCGAAATACGCAACTTTTCCAGGCTCCGCCCTGTGGTGGTAAAACTAATTGTTAATTTTTGTGTTATTATTTTTTCAATCCTGCTTAGAACGCTTGGAGGGAATATGAAAAATAAATTTTTCACCCTGGGAAAAAGGATATAAAGGACCTGGTGCAAGCTTAGCATATTTTCCCAGCGTCATTAATTCTATTATAAATTTGTGAATGTTAGTTTATGTTACTTACGTCGATATAAATGTTGCAAAGTAGTTTTTTTCAGCAAAAACTATAAAATAAACCGCTTCAAACAATATGAATATTGAGAACCTGAATAGGTCTATATATGTTATTGGTGCGAGTAGAGTATCAGGACAATAAAATTTTGTGTTTAGGTCCCCACTTTATTTTACATTGGGCCAGCGTTTCATTTTCGTAAGTTGGCTCAGTTACCCCGGATGGGAAATCGCTGTATTAAACGCAAAGGTTGGATAAATTCCTTGCACAGGCTTATAAATTCCTGAAAATAGCACACATGTACAACCACTTTGATGCTGCAGAAAGACACAGTATGTATTAAAACCTTATGATATGTCCCAAGTTTGCTACACAAATCTCATCATTTTTAAATATTTATTAATTGCTCCTTAAAAATATTTAAATCCCTAAGTATGGTATGACACCTATGGAGGGAAAGGTGAATATCGGAAATAAAGTAAATTTTTTCATTTTGTGTAGAAGGCCAGTTTCACTTAATAGATGATCTTCAAATTATATTTAAAATTTTATTTAGGTATTAAATTAAACAAATTATTTAGCAACATATATAAATAAAAACTCAATTTGGATATATGAATTATCTACCGTCCCCAATAAGTTTAGAAGGCAAATCAAGTGTGGTGTCTAAAGTAATTGTGTGGGGCCGAAAAGTGCGTTGGATTTATATGATGCACAAAAACATTATAAATTCGACCGACGCCATAAATTTTAAACTACGAAAATTTCGATTTTTTCAATGTAGGTCGTCCGCGGTGCCCGGTTTGATTCGAAAAGATTAGAAGCGTAGGCGGAGAGACGACTTTTTAGCACACTTATTTCATTCGTCAATGTAGCCATCTCTGTTTTCCTTTTCACGCGACAAATTTTCTAATTTCTAGTTTATGGAGATCAATGAAAAATATTAATTAACAACTCCATTTTGCTCGATATAAGATAATAAATTATTCCACCGTCCTTTCCCCGCCTTCTAATTTTAGAGGGCGTAAAAAATTGCATCCTAATTGATATCTGAAAAGGCTGTGTATTAAAAAAAAATGTGCAAACAAATTTAAATAAATACGGGCTATTCTAACAAAAATCCTTATTTTTTATAGTAAAACTGGTCTATAGATTATCGAAACTTTAAATAAATTATTTAATAATATTACTTTTTTGTAAATTCTCGGTGTTCACGCTCGAAGCGCTATTCACTTCAGGTATACTGCAAATTTTGCCGAGCTTAGTTTCGTACTAAAAAACGATTATGTCTTATTTAAAATTTACTTCAAAAGCTAAACTCTTTATATGTGACTGGTGTAAATTTCTCGACATTTCCAAGTTATGGGCGAGTTGAGCATTTTTACTTATCAAAAGTTCATTTTCTTGGCGTAATTGGTCCTGGGCTGTAGCGTCTTGATAATCATAACACAGGTTAACAAATATCAATGGCACAACCGTGAATTTTATGATTAAATAATAGAATTTATCCCCATGATGGCCTTATATATTTTCGTTTTTCTTAGTTTCTTCATAATGAAAAAATTGCCTTTTTTGACCAAATTGACAGATCGAGAATATCTAAAAAGAAAAATTTAATAATCTTTTTTTTTTCATATAAAAATTCTTTGTAACTTGTATTTATCATATCAAATAATGTGAATTAAAATTTTTTATAATATCAAGTTCTTACATTAGCATTTAGATAAAAATATTTCGCATCCAAACTTAAATACGACACGATATATTACCGGTTTTTAATAAAAGTTTTATTTAAAGTTTGGATTTAACAGTTTAGCTGTTGTAAATATGTAAAAAAAACTTTTGATTTATAGTTTTTGAATCTTTTTTGTTTTTTTGGCATTTTTTCTAAAATTTTCAATGTTTATAGCTGACTAAATAAGTTTGATTAGAAAAAAGGTAGGATTTGAAAATCCCTAAGATGGCAGGTTTGATCTCCGTAGTTAGCTCATAACTCTCAAAAATTTGTTGACTTGTGTAATAACAAATTTGATTAAATTTATTGTGTTTTGGGCAGAATGAGTTTTATATCAAGAGAAGCATTTATTTTATAAATATTGTATATGGCTGAATTCGCCATTTAATGCTATTTAGCTGTTATTCGTTTATTTTTTTGATACAGTATTCGACATTAGACCTATAACCTATTTAATTAGATCAAATACAATCATTAAGATGGCAACAATAACTGGTATCAAAGGAAAGAATAAAATAGCACTCAATCTAAATTTGAGAAGTAATATTTTGTTGCTTGTAATGTATGTTAATCTAAAATACTATATAAGAAGATCTTTTGGTATATATATTAACTCTCTCAAAAAATTTAACTTGAATTTTCGGAATCCCAAAAACAAAATGGTTTATATACAAAAACTTATAGTAAAACATACTTTGAGCGATTAGGTCATCTAACTGCTTTCGGGTTGATAGAGCGTTTTCGCTCTTAATTTTCGCTATTTGACATTCGTGTTCGCTTTTGATCACAGAAATATCCTATTAACAAATTGGTTATGCCAATAGAAATTATAAACTTTTTTAAGTTGATTGTTTTGGACTGTTAGTTCTTGATTCAGTTTCCGTATTTCAACTGCCATTTCGTTAAAATCTGTGTTTGCCTCCAAATCATCCTGTAAATTTCGGACTGTTTGAAGTAATGATGCGTTACCTGTTTATAACAAAATATTAAAAAAAAAATTGCGTATTCTTTTAGCAAAATCTTCGATATCAACCATATTCAAAAATTTCCTTTTTGGATATTATAGTTGTGAAAGAGCTTGAAAACATTTTTTGTACTAGGCGAAAAGCTAGGGCTTTTAGATTGTCCTAGAATGTTGAGATACAGCCTAACTTACTCTTTATACTTTTGCCCACCTATAGCATCTTAAGCTATTTTTCTCAATGCTTAGTCTTTTTCTCTCGCTCAATAAATTTACAATAAAGAACGTGTTAAAAAGCTTTTAGCTTAGGGCACGTGCAAAATGAGTTTTTATTTTCGTGAAATTTGAAAATTCTGAAAATTTATAAAATTTTATTTTTTCAAAATTTGTTATAAAAATTTTTATTTCAGAAAACACGCATATACTAAATTTGGGAACTTTTTAAAAATTTGCGTTTTCTTTCAAAATAAATTTAAATTTTGAAAATTTTACGAAAATAAAAATTCACTTTGCACGTGCCCTTAGAAACACATTAAGAAGATCAGTTTGCTTAAGTGTGGATTATTTCGGTCAGTCTGTTTAGCCTTACATTTCAAATGTAAAAATATTATGAATTTAGGGGACACTATTTGACCGCCCGTACCCATTCCAGGTTGACTTTGTGTACTGTTAAAAGCATACGTTTTCTGCATTTATGATATGGTTTTTAACTTCTTGGTAGCTCTGCTAACTCCATTTGTATTTTACTAGCCAGTATTTTCTTGGGCCAGCACCGAATCAAAAACATTTCTGTCCGGATGGGTTAATCAAATTAAGAAAGGTTTTTAAAAAGTAGGTTGAATAAAAGTAATAAAATGTTTAAAAATTCCAAGAATAAAAAGTTTAATAATGATTAATCTGTTTTTTTGAGCTATCGTGGCATTGTTTTAAAGATGTCTAAGCACGACCCGCTCATTGTAGTTAAGTTAAGGGGTCCAGAAAGTTAGTTAAGAGTTTTTGAGAACTTTACGGCCATGTAAGTGTCTAAAAATTTTTACTTTGCTCAAGGGTGTTAATCTTTGCATCGTGATTATATAGGCTTTCCTTAGCTTCTGCCAAATTATTTTCCAGTACTTTAATTTGTAATTCCTTTTCTTGATAAATCTATTAAATAAAATTATTTGGGGCTTGTCTTGTATAGAAATCATATATTCAAATGGGCTGAAATAAACCACCAAACATTATAAAATTTTAAAAAGAATTTTTGATGTTAAATTAAAGTGAGTCAAATATACGATTTGTTAAATGGAGTGGGGCTCAACTAACGCCAAAAAGTAATAATCGGGAAGCTCTTTATAGCACCCTTAAATAAAGGGCACAGATTGTTGTGGTAAAAAATTCTTGTTTATCTTGCGCGAGTTAAATCATTTTTTTAAACCAAAAACTTTAGTCAGTCATTTGAGCCCATTTATAATTATAAATATAATTAAATAAAAAAAAATTTGCATCGGCCGGGAATTGAACCCGGGCCTCCCGCGTGGCAGGCGAGAATTCTACCACTGAACCACCGATGCGTTATAATTTATTTGTAAAACAACATTTCTATATAGCAAATACCTCAAAAGCATGCTTTACGGAATGTAAGAATTTGTTTATATCTTCTTCCTCCATGTCTACTTCCATTGTTTAATGAAGTTAACCTCTTACAAAGATCATATAGGAGAAGAAGATTTTGTTGTAATATGGCAGGGACGAAATTCTCAATTTATTATAAAAATTTGTGCAGGAGAAACACATCAAACTAAATATGGTGTTATTAAGCATTCAGAGCTTGTAGGACGTCAATATGGTACTAAGTTTGCCTGTGGTACAAAAAATTTGTCAAAAGGTTGGGTCTATTTATTGCATCCAAATTTGGAGCTTTGGACAAAATTATTGCCACACAGGACTCAAATACTTTACCCTACTGATATATCAATTATTTTACTTGAAATGGATATTTCACCAGGCAAAATTATATGTGAAAGTGGTACAGGTAGTGGATGTTTGTCTCATTACATAATGAATGCAATACTTCCTGATGGCCATTTATTTACTTTTGATATCGATGTTGGCAGATCAGAGTATGCTAGAAAAGAATTTGTTGAACATGGCTTTAAGGAAAATATTGAATTCACCATAACAAATAGGAATGTTTGTGAAGAAGGATTTAAAATTAAAAACGAAGGATTAATGATTAATCCATCAATTATGAATAAGATTGAAAATGAAGATTTTTACCTGCCTCAAGTGGATGTAGTTATATTAGATTTACCAACCCCTTGGTTGGCTATTCCACATACAAAACATGTTTTAAATTCAAATGGTAAGTAACATAAAGCAGACGATTTTTGTAATAAAAATATATATCATAAATTTAATTTCTTTTTTTTACAGGTGGAAGAATAGTCTCATTTTCTCCATGCATTGAACAAGTCCAAAGAAGTGTAGAATCCTTAAAAACCCACAATTTTACCCAAATGAAGACATTAGAATGTATGAATATCCCTTACAACTTTAAAGACATAACATTACCCAGTATTCTACCAAAAAACATAGATCAAACAAAAGATTTGGAAGAACTAGACTTTGCTGTCCTATCAAGGCCTTCACAATTTACTTCTCATACTGGTTTTTTAACATTTGCAACCCTCATTAGCTGATATATTATATAATAAATTTAATCTTACTGAAAAGATAATCTCAAAATGAAAAATATTTTTTATGGCTTTTATCTAGAAAATTAAAATTTAATGTTAGGCTTGAAGCCATTTTATAATCCCTTTAAATAATATTTATTAAGAATAAAAGAGGTGAAAACACACATTGAGCATCATTAAATTGGTAAGCCGGACAACAAAATTTGAACAACCTTAAGCATCATTTATAGCAACTATCGTTTTTGGTCAAGTTTAGGTGCTTATAACAAATATGAAATCAGAATTTTTAGCCAATGCCTTTTCTAATTTATATTAATGTCAAAGTCGAGATTTTTCAATTTTTGAGGTATTTTGGGCTTCTATAGCATAAAATTTATGGATAGTAACAAAATCTTAAAAATATATTTAAATTATGGAAACATTCATTATTAACGTAAGGCATTTAAATTTTTGTATAATATTTTATATTTATAAAATTTGTGGTTTTGTCATGTTTTACCAAATAACTTAAAGTAAATTGCTAATAATTTTACGCTATCATTTTATTTGATATGTTTTTTATAAAAAAATCTGAATATGCCAATAGATTGTTTGGAAAATTTATAATTAAAGAAATTGTTTAAATTTTTTTTTGAAATTCGGACGCGTTTAAAAAAAAATGGAGGCATCAAAAAACCAAACCCGGGATCGTTATTGCAAGAAAATTCTCTATAAAAACCCCACAAAATAGTTTATTGATTTTTTTGTTGTCCAGTGTAATATTAAAATGAAAAGAGATAATAACAATTCTTGATATAATATTGAGAATAATTGTAATAAAATATTCATAAGAAAAGATTTCTGCAATCATAATGCAAATAAATATATTTTTTTTATTTCGGAGCATTTATTTAACTTTCACCACAAATAAAAGATTATGTAATCATGCATTTCTTTGACTAAGTGCATAATGTGGTTAATGTTGTGTTGATTTTTCTAAAATAATTTTTTGGATTTTGATTCACTGTTGGTTCTAATATTAAAATATATTGATATATTTATATACAAAAGATTTAATGCAAGTTATATTTATCAAAAAAATTATTACATTTTTATATAACCTTTAAATACTTTCAAAGTTTTTTTTGTACAAAAAATTGTTTTTACAAGAATTAGGATATTATTAGTCTGTAAAGCTAATTTAATTATTAATATAATCCAACAAAATAAAAATAAGTTTTAGTTGTTATTTAAAAAAATGTGTGGCCTATTGTTTATTACTAAAATAACATATATTGCAAAAAAAATTAAAATTGTGCTAACTTGTAAATGAGGTATCCGGCAAAGAGTGATATTTGAAGAACCATAAAGATGATAAAATAGAACGGTGTTATGCATTTTGTGGGGTGGCAATCGCGCTAAAGATTAATTTCATTAAATTTAACCAATAAATTTATCTAAAAGCAGCTTTAAAATATGAACCCAAAATCCTATAAATATGCTATAAATAAGAGATATCTAAATATGTTTAACTTAAAGAATAAGTAGGAAAAAATTTGATTGGTATTAGTTTGGGTATTATAATCATAAACCTACCCTAAACTAGTCGTTATCGTTATGCTAACCTCTTTCTAACCCTAAGCTAACCACTCTCTTATATTACGTTATCCACACCCTAACACTTATCTAACCTCACCCTAACCTTAAGCTAAACTTACCCTAACACTAAGAAAATCTCTCAAAACCCCAAAGCAAACCAGACTCTAAGCTTATCCAAACCGTAACCCTACCTCGGCCAAACGCAACTAACTCTAATTTGACCTAACCTTACTCTAAACTATATCACAATGTTGGGATATTTTATAAATTTCGTTATTTTAAAGATTTTCGTTTCGTACAAATTTATGTCCACATACACATAGTCTAAGGTTTTAATACTATAACGAATTTTATTTTTTTTGAAATACATATTAAAACTTTTATAAATTTTGATATTTGTGTAGTATGAAATATACAAAACAAAGCAACTCTAAAGGTGATACTTTGCTACAATAAAAGTTCGAATGCTTATAGTATTTTGTAATTCAATGAATAATAAAAAATTAAAACAAATTTTTTTACCCCTTTTTTAGAAGCATGGACGACAGCTTCTCGTAAATGATGCATTTGTTCTTTAAGTTCACCATCGGCATACGAAGCGGGCGGCGAATGTTTTAGATTTGCAACTTGTTTGTTGAGTCCGTCAAAAAGATTTCTAAGCAGTCATATATGTTTATAAAAATTAATCACAAATTTCAGTGCCTTAATTTTTTTTAAAAACTTTGTAATAATATGCAAGTACATTTATCATCATAATTTTATAATTTAACCAGATAACCAAATTTATCTTTTTTCCAGAACACTTATGGCATGAACGCTTTTGGTCAAGTTAATCAAACATATATAATCTGAATTTTTTTTATGCCTCATACATTTGTTTAACCCGACAGGTACCACTAATGTTTCGGCCGAGCGAAATTTTACAAAAAAAAATTCTGGGCCTTCTTATAGTCCAAATAAACCTAATCCGTTGAAAAAACTCAAAAAATTTACAACTTCCGGAAATAATGGGGGGTCACCTAGAGGTTACATTGGGTGAATAGAAATCATATATGCTTTTAAATTTTATTGTATATAAAATTCGTAAAAAATATTAATCATATATTATGAAAATTGGACCAACAATGAATATGTAGGGCCACTTGGCAGTAGGCACACAGTTTTCTAGTCGCTTTGCCGCATACGACACATCTTCTTTGGGTGCATTCTTCACTAGTGTGAACAACCGGGCTATTAAATTTTCGCCCAATTCTGGGGTTTATACCTCTTTTTGGAGGTATTCCGTGTTTTCTAAAATAATTTTGGACTATATTTTTTAAAGTTGCAAAAAGTTATTTTTTCTTTTGTTTTTTATATATATTTGCCAAGAATTTTGGCATGCTGCATCAATGCCAAAAGCGAATAACGGAAAATACCATTCTTCCGCGTAATGATATCCTTGTCGCATTTACATTTTGATCAAATCTATCAATGCCGCCCATATATTTGTTGTACATTTAAATGAGGTTAGGGCAAGGAACTCGAATTTTTTCCTTGATTTATCGACCGGGGAAATTCGATATATGTTGGTAATTGGGTTTACACCATGAGAGTTGGACAATATTGTAACGATGCTGTTATCGTTCCAAAGGACCGCAATCATATTTGAGGTATTATTTTTCGGAAATGAATCCTCTAGGTTTCTTTTTCATTAGTTTTAAATCTGTTAATGGAACTTTCAATCGGTTAGTACGTATTGTACCTGTACCTCCAACATTCATATCGGATAAAAATCGCAACAATTTAGGACTAGTAAAGTAATTGTCAAAATAGGTATTATATGGTTTATATTCTTCAGGTAATTTTTCAACTAAGTATATAATAACAGAACCTCCCAAGCCAAATTCCTTGTGGCTGTTCATTTGCTTTGTTGAACCTTGATATGGTTTGAAGGTTAACAGGTATCCACTTGCAGTGGCCGCACACCACATTTTATAACCAAATCTAATAGGTTTGCCTTTTATAAATTGTTTGGCTGTGTGATGTCCATAATACGGAACCCTTGATTCATCCATAGAAATGTGGGACGAGTTATTGTATTTAAAATTTTGAATCATTCTATCATTGCACACTTCGAAATAAGGTCTGATTTTGGAAAACTTGTCCATATTATTTAAATTATAATTATCGGCTAAATGTAGAAATCGGGTAATTTCTTGAAATCTATTTCGTCGTATGTCATTTGAAACCATTCTGTTAAAAGCATCGGCTTGTAGTTCCCAAAACATTTTTATATTTATTGGGTTTAAATATCCCGTCAAACTAAGGGTCGCAATATATATTTTGCATTCTGGGATTGTGAAATTCAGGTCGTGATTATGTTGCTTGGCGTATAAATTACTCATATTTACGATTAAAGAAAAAAACATCGTTTGTGAAAAATTGTTCAAAGTAATCCTCGGGTTGTTCTAGGAATTGGGTTGTCAACAATCCTTTCGTTTAAATCACCACAGCCATGTGATTTAAATATTTTATCGTCATCATACCATCTCTGATTATTTATCTCAATATGAATATCATCGCGATCCTGTTTTTTCGATTTCGACTGAAGAATTCAACATAGAACGTGGAAGGTGTTGAAGATCGACGATTGTTTCTTCATCTCCACTTTCCATATCCGTATCGACTTCATTGGACGGTGGAAGAATAATAATATTATCAATATCTCGATTAGGTTGGGCATCAAGTTCTTAAATAATATCATTAATAGACCTAAAAATCATAAATTATTAAAGATAACCGGTTAAAAGTTCCGAATCTAGGCAAAAAATTTTAAAATAAGTCAATTTTTTAAATACAAATTACAATGAATAGGTCCTTCCAGACCAATGTAAGTAGGTTGTAATCATATTTAAATGTAAATAAAAAATATAAATAATTATTTTTGAAAAAAAGTAATTTAACAAATTTAATCTTTAAAATGTGTAGTTTTTAAATATGCTAATTAATAAAATTAAATATACTTGTAAATATCCATAAATTTTGAATATAAAGAATGATATTTAAGGTGAAATTTTTCAGATTTTTAGAATGTGATAAATAAAGAATGGATAAAGAGGAAAAGGAAAGAGCTGAATCAGATGTTTAGCTGAATGAGGGGCTTAAAAATAAAGTTTAAAAATTTAGTTTTGGTTGAATACTATTTGAGATATAGGCCTTCAAAGTAGGCCTAACCTGTAGGTTACGTTGGTACCTGTCGGGTTGACAATTTGAGAAATCGAGCTATAACGCAATTCCACAATTTCTGAGGAAAACGGTCAAAAATTGAATTTTGAACAAGAATGCAAACGTAAAGCCTCAAATATGAATAAAAAATTAGGCCAGCTTTTTGTAAAAAATCTTAATATGTCAAATCTACTTTTAAAAATTGAATGTATTATTTTCTATTTCCCAAAAAAAGACTAAGGAAACTTTTTGTAATAATATTTTCTAAAAAATTCTGTAGGCGTTTGTCTCGTCTGCTCTTATCCAACAAGGTCAATTTAACATATTATATATTAAACAAAGTAAAAAGACATAAAAACGAACAAATACTATTGCATGCAAAATTATTAAGCAAATACATCGTACATTAAATTTACCTAAAAAGATTTAATTACAACGAATTTTAATATGCATTTTATTTGAAAATCAAATTCCAAACGTTAACAATCAAAAAAACTAAACCTAATTTCTTGAAGTTGTTTAGATTGTTCCTGTATATGAGGTACCACGTTCTGTCCACCCGGGGCAGCCATTGAGCCGGCGAGAGCGCGCTGATAACAGTAAACAGTAAAAAATTATTAATTATGATTTTATTAAAATCTAGAAACATCACTAAGACTACTTAAAAACAATTAGCTTTCAACTCAGAGCTGGAAAAAGCTTAATAAACATTAGATAATATTAAACTTGTTCAAATAATTATTTTTTTTGGGTATCGGGTAGAATATAATATCAAAAACTAACATGTCCTCTAAATGTTTTTATTCTTAAAAAAAGATTTTTGAATATTATGCCCTAATATAAACAGTGGCATTTGATCAACGTATAATATGTTGACTATTACACAGGTCAACAAATATCAATATCAGAAGCGTGAATTTTATGAAAAAAAGTGCATCCATATGATGGCCTAATCTCATATATATTTTTTTGTTTTCTTTATTTCTTCCGTCTTTGGCTCCTTAGATCCTATAACGAAAAATGACCTTTTTGACTATATTCACAAATCTAATTATACCCTAAAAAGAAAAAATTTAAAAATCTTTTTTTGCATATAAAAATCCCTTGTAACTTATATTTTTAATCACAAATAATAAAAAATAAATTTTATTAATATATAAAGCTCTTACATCGGCATTTAGATAATATATTTCACGTCCAAACTTAAATACGACAAGATATATTATCGGGTTTTAATGAAAATATTTTTTGGAAGTTTGAATTTAGCAGTTCAAATATTGTGAATATGCAAAAATAAAATTTCAATTTATTTTTGTTTTTGAGTCTTTTTTTAGTTTTTTGACCTTTTTTCTAAAATTTTCAATGTTTATAACTGAAAAGCTAAGTTTGATTAGGAAAAACGGTAAACGGATTTGATATTCCCTAAGATGGCCGGTTTGATCTCTGTAGTTAAACTCTCAAAAAATTATTGACCTGTGTTATAAGGCGAGAGAGCTTTTGGAACAAATAATTAAATGGGGTAACATAAAAAAATTAGCTTAAAAAACG
>JAUIRJ010000561.1:0-13343 GCA_030555515.1 Acutogordius australiensis | reverse complement strand
CTAATGCATTTGTTTGACAAAAATTTTAGCACAACTTAAATTTTTGATAAGTTATGCCTATAATAAAAAAACATATTTCCTAGTAAAATTATTTAATAGGTTAAAATATGCATTTTATTTTTAATATGGCTTTTTGAATATCTTAGTGCAATTTGCTTTATTTGCAAATCTACTACGACATTATCCTTTAGGATAACTTTTTATAATAGGCTAATAGTTTTATTTTTAATAATTATAATGCACCTATTAATAATTGAAATTTTTTTATTAATAATTGAAATTTTTTTAAAGAAGTATGCAGAAATGATTTTTATCTTTTAAATGAAAATTGAATCTACTCTTAATTGCATCTGGTTTAAAAAATATATTTAAAAAAATAATGTTAATAATTTTCGATGTAAAAAAATTTAAACCTTAAAATTAAATTTTTTTTTTTAAAAAATAAATGAACTGAACGCGCCTTTAATTCTTTACGATTATTCATTGACATTTATATATTTTTTTCGATTTATTAAAGTTTTTAAAATCTTTTCATTGATAGTTTTAAATATTGTATGCAAAGCGTTTGTGAATATTAAAAAAGATTTTGTTGTTATTTTTTCAATATATATAAGAAGTTATATAAGTGGTTAAATAAAATTATAACAAAAAAAGTTAAAAAAAAATTTGAAGATGTTACTATTTGTATAAAATTAGATTTAATGCCAAAAATTATAGAGCTTTAATAATTCCACGTGTTTTTGTAGGAAAACAAAACGTATATGTTGTAATTAAAATTACATAATTTTTATTTACCATAAATATTTTTATTATTATTAAAATACAGGTCAACAATTTTTTGAGAGTTATGAGTTAACTACAGAGATCAAACCTGCCATCTTAGGGAATATCAAATCCGTTTACCGTTTTTCCTAATCAAACTTAGTTAGTCAGTTATAAATATGGAAAATTATAGAAAAAAAGGTTAAAAAACCAAAAAAGATTTAAAAACAAAAGAAATTTTATGCATATTCACAATAGTTAAATTGTTAAATTTAAACTTCAAATAATATTTTCATTAAAAACCGACAATATATTGTGTTGTTTTTAAGTTTGGAGAAATATTTTGTATTATCTAAATGCCGATGTAAGAGTTTGATATATTAATAAAAAAAAATTTCTATTATTTGTAATTAAAAATATAAGTTACAAGGGATTATAATATGCAAAAAAAATTTCAAATCTTTCTAGGGTATTAGATCTGTCAATTTGGTCAAAAAAGGCCATTTTTTGTTATAGACGGATCTAAGGAGCCAAACTAAGAAAAACGAAAAACATATATGAGGTTAGGCCATCATGGGGTTGAATTCTTTTATGTTTTCATAAAATTCACGTTTATGACATTAAAATTTGTTGACCTGTGAAATTTTAATTTAAAACAAAGAATCTAGCTTTTTTAATTTGTTTTTATATTTTATTGTGAATTTTAGCTGCTTAAAACGGTCTACAACTACTTTGAAAATTTGCCATCCATAAAAATTAAGTATTCAGTGCCTACCATAATATTTGGATGCCTAAAAATCAGTGAAGGAATGGTGAAAGATTTTGCGGCAAAATCATCAGCCTATCAAAAGGAGCAGGTTAAACAAATATATTTATTATATAGAGCTATTTATGGTGGCACGGTTTTACTTTTATTTTATTAAAATACATTATGGGTTACCAATTTAAGTGCCACTAACAGACATCTTTTGAGAAAATTACTTTTTCTGGAATAAAATTTTGAAGAAAAAAATTAATAATTTTTTTCTTCAAAATTTTAACTTTTTTTTTTAAAAAATGAATTAATTTTGAACACGCCCTAAAATTGGTTAGCAAAGAATTTTAATTTAGAATAGTTATCTTCTGCAGAGTGTTTCTATGAATATAATATATATTATATATTTTTTAAAACAGAATTTGATTTGGTGTTATGTTATTTAATTTCATTTGTCCTAATAATTATAATAACAGCTTAATTTTTAATTTCTTTTTCAATTTGGCTGCATATTTATATAAACATTAAAGGTAAACATTTATTTTTGGTTGAAGCTGACTAAAACTTACTTTTTTGTTAAGCTTCTGTGGCTAATCTTGCATATATACTTTTTCCCTATTCCAGATCTCTAATTTGTGCCAAAAACTTCTTGCCATCACAAAATTCGTTCACTCTGCCATATTTGTCATGAGTGAAAAAGAGCTCCACGAAATGGCACTTAGGATTTATCTTCAAGCTTCACAAGCCCTGGATTGGCTTATCAGAGCAATAAAACACATAGCTTTAGACGTGGGCGAAAATTCTGATTTCAACCTTAAAACAACGGTGGATGAATTTGAGAGCATTGCTTACGAATTTATGAGCCAGGTGGTTTTTCAATTTTAATTTTAGGTTAAGGAGACCATCATGCTTAGGATTTTATTCTTTCTCAAAATAAATTTCTAGGGATTTTTTTGTATTTTCTTAATTATTATAAGTTTTAATAGGTTTCATTTATGTTTTTTATCTCCTATCTATCAAACATATAGGATATTTTTTAATTAGTGTAATAACACTCTATTGGCTTGTGGGAAATTAATATATAAAATAATTTATCTTTTTATATATTACATAATTTATGTAACCTATGTTTTGCTTTTGTTTAATCTTTTAAAATGGATTGAAACATAATTTTGAATCATTTTTATTCTTCAAAATCAGTGCTTTTCCATATATGAGGATGATATAGCCGATAGCAAAACGCTATTTGCCTGTCTCAACGTTATTATCTCAACTTTTTACAATCTTTCATGCTTTGCGGCTGAAAATCATGAATCTTTAAGGCGGCAGGTAATTATTTTCACATTACACATTTTTTAGTAACAAATTAATTAAATTGTACTTCCTAGAGCACAAAGTTTATACTTATTCTTTAGGGATGGGCAAAAACTAACTTAACTAAGCTACAGTTATAGTTATTTTTTTTTAATTTATTAGATATAACTTGTGTCAATAAATATTTTTTAATTATTAATAAACTTGATTAATTTTTCAAAAACGACTAGCTTATACAAATGGTATGTCGGTTATTTTCGGCTATAAAACAACTTTCGATCAATAAGTTTATCAGAAAATCCTTTTAATTATATAGGAATGGTGTAAAGTTGAAAGCGTAGTTACTTAAATTTTGCGATAAAAGCAAAAATAAATATATATAAAAATGTTTACCCGAATTAACTAATTTTAGTAATTCAAATTAACTACTCACTATAATTTAGTTAAACTTTTTACGGGCTTATTAACTAAAAATTCGATAAAAATTAATTTAACTATAACCTAATTTGGTTAATTTTTTTTGTCGACTTGCTTACTAAATTAACTAAGCTATAATTATTATTTTATTATTTAATGCTAATTATTATTTTGTATATCTGTGTATTTATTTTTTATATTTATTTATAATTTTATCGTTATCTAAATTTTATTAATTTTGCTTTTAACCGTGCACCTTACTAAATAATTTATAACACAGGTCAACAAATTTTTGAGAGTTACGAGCTAACTACGGAGATCAAACCTGCCATCTTAGGGATTTTCAATTCCTTTTACCGTTTTTTCTAATCAAACTTAGTTAGCCAGCTATAAACATCGAAAATTTTTGAAAAAATGCCAAAAAAACCAAAAAGATTTTAACAAAAAAATAAAGTGAATTTTTATTTTGAATATTTACAACAATTAAACTGTTAAATTTAAACTTCAAATAAAACTTTTATTAATAACCGATAATATATCGTGTCGTATTTAAGTTTGGACGCGAAATATTTTGTATTATCTAAATGCTGATGTAAAAGCTTGATATACTGAAAAATTTTATTTCTCATTATTTGATATGATTAATATAAGTTACAAGAAATTTTTATATGAAAAAAAGATTCTTAAATTTTTTCTTTTTAGGGTATCCTCGATCTGTCAATTTGGTCAAAAAAGGCCATTATTTCGATATGAACAGAAAGGAGCCAAGGCCGGAAGAAACCAAAAAAACCATATATATATATATATGAGATAAGGCCATCTTGGGGATAAATTCTTTTATATTTTCATCTAATTCACGGATTGTCATTTATATTTGTTGACCTGTGTAATATTATGTAATAAAGAATGTGCTTTTTGTAGCCAAAAAGCAAAATACAAGCATGCCAGAGTTTAAAAAGTAACTGACTTATGATATTTACAATCAAATCAAAATTTATCGGATACAGAATTGTTAATTGACCCCTTAAAAATTTTATGAAGCCATAGTAGTTAAATTAATTTCATATTTAACTTAATTTTCCTTAGTGCTCATTCTTGATTTTTATTTAATTCTAATTTTTTAAATTCATATCTTGTTATTAATTCTCAAGCTTAATTTTTATATATTAGTCTTTTTCCTCTGCCTCCAAATTGCTGAAAAAACCTGACCAAGCGAGAGCTTTGTGCTTTATATCTCACATTTATTGGACCGCTCAAATAGCAATCGAGAAAAACCAACATAAATCAGTAACTAATTTGTTACTCTTTATATAAAATTTGTTACATCAACAAACATTATTATTTAATTCTATATATTTGCTTTTAAAATGAAATAGTGCAAATGCATTTGAGTTTTTTAGGTTTAGATTATAAATTTATGATGTACAGGAAATAAAATAAATAAGACGAATAATTTTGAAAATATTAAGTAGTCTTATTTTTTTTATCTCAAAATAGGTACACGATGGTGAAAAGGTGTTGAATTGCTTGAACAAAGCTATCAAAATAACCAATCAATGTTTAAACAATGACGCTAAAGCTCAATTATACACTGATATTCTTAACACAGCCCATATCTTGCATCAAAAAGGATGCACTGAAACGGTTTATAATTACATGCCTTTAATTATTTTTAATTATTGTTTTACATTTATTTATATATATATGTAAAGAGTATTAAAGGTTTTTTTTTATTTTTGTATATTAAAGAAATATTATTTTGTGTTTCTAAGTAAATTTAAATGGATTTTATAAATATGGCTCATTAGTCAAAAGCACTGTATTTATTTTTGTTCTAGGAGTTATTTTGACCAATTTAACTTACATATCTGTTGGGGATAGCTATCCTCGTAAACTTTTAGTTTTGCAGATTTTTTTTAAGTAAATAGAATTTTGCTGCTTAACTCGTTTTTTTATGAGGTTTTTATTTGTCTTATTTGCGAAAATATTATAATACACAATAATTTAAACAGCACGAATTAAATAGAGTAGTTTTTTGAAAGCTGGAAAAAATCTAAAGTATTAAAAAAAATAAATCATTTGAGTTATTACGATAAATTTGGTCAACTCGGTAGTAAATAGGATTTTTATGCACAATTTTTTTTGTCATTGTTATTTTCTTAGAAATTTATTGTGAGAATCTCTGGGGCCTTTGCAATTTTATCTGTTTATTTGATTTGTTTTGGAAGTTAACTTACCCATCCCTGTTTTTTAATCTAGGATTTAGAAGGACCTTTATGACTATTTATTATAAATTGATGGTTTAAGATCGGTCAAATTATGTAATTCGGGCTCTACTTTGGTCATGAACCATTAATTTTCCTTGTCACACACGATTTCCACTATAATAATTTTAATAAATCTTTTATACAACCTCTTACTTCTACTCTATACTATACAGCTATCACAAAATTTTTTGACCGATTTGATTGAGAAGGTCAATACGGAACTGATTGATAAATCCATAACCTCGGCAGGCTCGATCGATGAAAAGGAGCGAATAAATCCTTTAATTATAAGGCAGTACAAATCAATCGAAAAACTTATCTTAAAAAATCAAACAGCTCAGGAGCTGGCGGACCAAATAAAATATGTCAAAATATAAATTTTTATTTTACTTTATTTAAAACTTTATACCTTAATTCTTTTATCAATATTATAAAATATGACTTAGCAAAATCAGGCAAATTCCAAATGCACCATTTATTTCTGCACCAGTCTATGTTGCCGTTTTATTTAATTAAATCACTCAAATAAATAGATTTATTACAATTTTTTTTTAATTATCAGCATATTAGAATCTTCTATTAAATTTTTTATATTAATTAACCTTATGCCTAATAATTTTATTTTGCATTTTTGTTTGATATTGGTATAAATCAAATAACCTTAATTTTTTACCTAAAGTTCTATATATTCAATTAATTTTTTTTTAAAAATATTGCAACTCGTAAAATTATATCAATAGACTTAGGTGTTAATGATGTAACTTTTATTTTAAAAACTGTTTATTGCCAAACATATTTTTTTTTATTCCATATTAATAACTATATTTTATTTTATTGTCGGTGTTATGATATATTTCATTGCCATCTTTTATAATTGAAATTTATAATTTAAAACAAAACTAATTTATTTTACCTTTCGGTCTTTATCGAAAAATCAATTGATAATAAAAGAATATTATTCAACAAATTTTATATTAAATATAAATAAGAAGACAAAAAGGAACAAATCTATTTTTAAACAAAAAGATTAATTGATTGTCATAATTTTGAAATTAAGCTAAATTTTATGATGATTTGATAAGTCTTTTCCTTTACAAAATGCGGCGTATTTTTCGTAATAATATAAAAAATATTTTTTTAGGGTAAAATTTAAAAAAAATTTAAGATATAATTTTTTAAAATAATTAAATGTTATTTTAAACAGTCTTATAACAATCGTTAAATATTAGAAATTCTATTGGGCTCCATATGGACCCCACCAACTTAATTTCAATGTTAAAAGCCATGATATTGCCTCAATGTAACAAATTTCTCACCCTACCATTCGTTAAGGGTATTATCAAATGCGTAGGACAACTTTTTTATAAGCAAATTTTTACTTTAAATATTTTATATTTAATCCGCGATTAACACTGTTGGCCCCATATAAACCTCAGAACATTTTGTATATCTTTAAAAATATTATATATTATGGGCTAATTGTGACTTTTTTCTTAAATATATAATATACAAAACTAGTAGTTAAAAGTAGCTCTAAGTCTTATAACAATATTTGTTTAGAAATTAGAAACTATATTGGGGTCCATATGGACCCCACCCTTTCAATTCTAATGTTGAACCATGTCATTGCCTCTATGTAAATTTAAACTAAATAATTGCAACCTTATCTAATATACAATTTTCAATCTCGATTTTTCTTTGCTACGCTAGATCTCGGAGATGGTTTGTAGTTGAGCGACGTGTGAGGTGTGGTTTTGTAGGGTAGGTTGAGAAGGTGTGCGGAAAGATAGTTAGGAGGCGATCGAGACTTCCGGTGGGTGAAAAACCTAACTTTAAAAAGTTTTTTCGAGCAGTAGCGATAAAAAAAAAATCGTTTGTCGAAAAGGTGCCTAGGAATGTCGAGTTTGTATTTTTATCCACTAGGAAGTTTTATTTTTTGTTTAAACGACGAAATTCTCTCAGGGCTTTAAATGTTAAAGTTTTATTTTGAAATTTTTTTAGGTTAATTATTATAATATTGCCCACGTTTTTGGAAAGTTTCGAGATTTTATCAGCTTCTGTTACCGAGATATTTAAGGTTAAACAGGGGATTAAAATTTGAACTTTACACTCGGGATCGGTTTGACAAAAATTCTGACTACAGATTTTTCTTAAATTTTTATCGAATCATAATAGTATAGTCCTTTACCTTTCTCAAAATTTCAGACTCTTTTAGCCCATAGGAGCCGAGTTAGCGGCCCGGTACCGAAAGGTACATAAATGTACCTTTTGGGATTTCGGTCTTAAAGAGTAGTTAAAAAATATTTTTAAACGTCCTTATCCATAATATATGTAAGCAAGTTAGGTCCTTAAAATTTATGCAAATTGAAGCTCTTCAGCTATAGCGGTGTGAAAGACCTAGGGCGCCAAACCCTGGAAATCATGTTGCTCTGTACGAATTAAATTAACACACAAGAAGGTCGCCAAAACGATCAAAATTTGTCCTATTCCTTAATGATAGTTTTATCGTGGTTTAAAGTGGTTAACATAGCTACTTTATTTGTTTTGCTAAGATTTGGCCATATATTTTCAGGTACAAAAATACCCTATAAGCAGGCAACACGTAAAAGATAAATTTTATTTATAATACATATATATTCTATTTAAAATGTTTATATTAATTTATTATATTAACCAAAGTGGTCCGGGCTCGGACCCCCTTTGTTTAGTAAAATAATATTATACTGAATAATTGTACCTTAAGACAACTGTCTTAATTAAGAGGGTAAGCAAAATATTATGTAAGATATATAAAAAATTTTGATATATTTCATTGTAATTGTTTTTATAAAACAAATATTTGTCTCAAAAATAAGACATATGTATAAATTAATAGAAAAGCAAAAATAATAATTTTTATTATTTAAAATAAAAATAAATATATGTATATATAAATTTTATTTATAGTTATAATTAAAAAAATATATATAAAATCAATATAATATTAATGGATTTAAAAAATATTTTCTTTTTTCGAATTTAATATTGAACATATGTTAATTATTTCTTTCTTATTCCAGATAACAATACTTAGCCTACAAAACCACCCAACACACCACTCAACTATATACCGTCTCCGAGATCTAGCGTAGCAAAGGAAAATCGAGTTTGAAAATCAAATAGTAGATGATATAGGAATTTCAAGTAAACTTAGTGATATTTTTTAGGAATTTAAAGACATTAAAGATGCATTTGATAATGTCTATAACATGAACTAAGATATTATTATTTAGTTTATAATTTTATATAGGAAGATCATGTCAAGTAACTTAAATAGCGAGGCTGCCATGGTTATATTGGCTGATAATCTACTATACAATTTTCAAACTCAATTTTTCTTTGCTACGCTAGATCTCGGAGATGGTTTGTAGTTGAGCGACGTGTGAGGTGTGGTTTTGTAGGGTAGGTTGAGAAGGTGTGCGGAAAGATAGTTAGGGAGCGATCGAGACTTCCGGTGGGTGTGAAAAACCTGACTTTAAAAAGTTTTTTCGAGCAGTAGCGATAAAAAAAAATCGTTTGTCGAAAAGGTGCCTAGGAATGTCGAGTTTGTATTTTTATCCACTAGGAAGTTTTATTTTTTGTTTAAACGACGAAATTCTCTCAGGGCTTTAAATGTTAAAGTTTTATTTTGAAATTTTTTTAGGTTAATTATTATAATATTGCCCACGTTTTTGGAAAGTTTCGAGATTTTATCAGCTTCTGTTACCGAGATATTTAAGGTTTAACAGGGTTTAAAATTTGAACTTTACACTCGGGATCGGTTTGACAAAAATTCTGACTACAGATTTTTCTTAAATTATCGAATCATAATAGTATAGTCCTTTACCTTTTCTCAAAATTTCAGACTCTTTTAGCCCATAGGAGCCGAGTTAGCGGCCCGGTACCGAAAGGTACATAAATGTACCTTTTGGGATTTCGGTCTTAAAGAGTAGTTAAAAAATATTTTTTTAAACGTCCTTATCCATAATATATGTAAGCAAGTTAGGTCCTTAAAATTTATGCAAATTGAAGCTCTTCAGCTATAGCGGTGTGAAAGACTTAGGGCGCCAAACCCTGGAAATCATGTTGCTCTGTACGAATTAAATTAACACACAAGAAGGTCGCCAAAACGATCAAAATTTGTCTTATCCTATTCCTTAATGATAGTTTTATCGTGGTATAAAGTGATTGACATAGCTGCTTTATTTGTTTTGCTAAGATTGGGCCATATATTTTCAGGTACAAAAACCTATAAGCAGGCAATACGTAAAAGTTAAATTTTATTTATAATACATATATATTCTATTTGAAATGTTTATATTAATTTATTATATTAACCAAAGTGGTCCGGGCCCGGACCCCCTTTGTTTAGTAAAATAATATTATACTGAATAATTGTACCTTAAGACAACTGTGATTTACTCCCAGATGCAAGATCTGCATGTGATGAGCCCCGGAATTGGCTTAATCTTATTATGCCTAAATATATGATTTGTGCCCTTATAAGCCGTACAACTTTATCGGTCAAACTGTCGACCCCGTACATTTGAAGGTATGTTTAGATTTTTGTTTTTTAACAATTAACTTAAATCATTTAGTATAAATTTTAGGATCTTTGAGTCTTGATTTGTCGGAAAGTCATTCAGAGTTAGTTTTTGGATTTAATACTGATTTTTTTGGGCTGTATTTGCTTTAATTTTCATAGGAAAGTATAAAGGAATAATTCTTTTCTTTTAACTTCAGATCTTTGATATGATGATATTTGCTACCAAATAGGTTTCCATTTAGGGATTTATATGTTACTATTTTAATTTATTGAATTAAATAGATTTAGTCTGAATTAGTACTTGAATTTGTAATTAGAATAATTAGTTATTAAAGCTTTTGGTATATTTGGATTATGTCAGATTTAATTTTATTTGGAATTTAATTTTTTATACAAATTTTTTTTAATTTTTATGTATATTTAAAAAAAAACTTTTTAAATATTTGATATTTTTTCAATTTTATTCAATTAATTTCAATTTTATTTAAAATTTAATTCTTTTTAAAATTTTTTTTTCATTTTTCATGAATTTTTTTTTAAATTTAAATAAATTTTTTTATTATTTCATAATTTTTATGAATTACTTTGAAAAAATTTTCAATTTTATTTGGAATTTAATTCTTTAGACAAATTTTTTTTAATTTTTATGTATATTTTAAAAAAAGCTTTTTAAATATTTGATATTTTTTCATGAATTTTTATCTAAATTTTTCAATTTTGTTTGATTAATTTTTTTTAAAAAAATTTTTTTTAATTTTTATGTATATTTTTAAAAAACTTTTTAAATTTTAATAAGTTTTTTTAAATTATTTATTTTTTTTTATAATCTTAAATATTTAAATATATCGACTGATCGTGTACACAGCCAATTAGTTTACTTAAAATGTCGTGTACACAGCCAATCAGTTTACTTAAAATGTCGTGTACACAGCCAATCAGTTTAATTAAAATGTCAAGTTGCCCGGGCGGAGCCGGGCCACATGGGCTAGTTATAATTATTTTTTTAAATAATCATATTAAGCATATATAATGTTTGGATTGTATAATAATGATATAAAATATTTCTATTCTCTTTAAAATATATAGTTTATGGTAAATAATAGCCAAAAATAATTTTTTATTTCAAAATATTTTTTTCTCATGAAACTTTCTAAATATGTTCTACTAGACCTAAAAACACGATTTGATTAATAATTTGGATACATTTAATTTATAAAATGATTTATTTAATGTGATATGGAAAAATAAAAAATTTTAATTTTTCAGATTGTCAAATAGAATTTGCAGTATTTATTAATAAACTTATTTTAGTCTATAATTAAAGAGCAGGGATTTTCTCTTCAATAATAAAAAATAAAGACTATAGCTTTAAAATTTTTGAAATTTAGAAGTTTTAAATTGGGGTTTGTATGGACCCCACTATAGCATTTGCGTTACGAATTTCTCACCCTGCCATTTACAGGTTAAAGAAAAAATTACAACAAAAATAATTTTTTTTTTAAATTCCAATGCTTGACATCTAGATAAATTTCTGAATTAATGTGTTGTTAACCAATACTTTCGTATAATTGTATTCTTAAAAATGGATACCTTTAAAATTTTAAATGTAAGCACGCTATTCTTGTTGTAAATCGCTCAAGTTTAATGTCCCGGTAAAAATCAAACCTGTTTATATTATTATAACCTAGCATTGTGCGTACCATTCTCTTACAATATGCTTGGTTCAAATCTGTAAATAGGCGGCTTTTTTCAGTAAATATTACACAACTATTATGAAGCTGTTTAACGTCCTACTTGGGCATTAGGCAACGATATGCTCAAGGCGGTCCGTGTATTTTGTTTAGTTTTTTGTAAAATTAAAAATAGTCAGAATTCATAACAGTCATAAGGCATTTTTAATATGCCGAACTAATAATGCAAAATGTTTTTTTTGTAACTATGATTTATGTGTTTTTATGATAATTTATTTAAGGCCTAATCTAATTTCATTTAAAAAAAAAAAAGAGTATAAAAACATGAATCATGGTTATTTAGAGACATGTTGCATTATTACATTGGCGCTAGTAACAGAACTCGTTAAAAACTTGTTTAACTTTAGTTTAAACTTAATTTAAGTGTCAGGATTATAGATCTGATTTGCAAACAACTTTTTCACTTTCTTGTTCGTCACTCAGCTGTATATTAACCATGCCGCTTATGAAAGGACCAGCTCCTATAAGGAGAACAATTAAATATTTGGAGGCAGGAAGCTTTATATTCAAGAATTATGTCAAAATTATGATGATACATTTTAACCAAGAAGAAATTGATATTGAAGGATATCATAGAGGCGTAAGGTATAATATATTATTTTAGTTATTGATAATGGCCCAATAAATTTACACCATTTGAGGTAGAGTATGTAAATCAAACAAATAGAGTTAAAAAAAATACATAGGCTAAACCCTATATTTTTGTTGCATATGTAAGAACCTAATTATTTATGTGTAAAGAATTTAAATATTGTAAATTTAATTTAGAAGAAATAATTACAATTTTTTAAAAATTCAATATTTTAATAACATTAACAAATTTTTACTATTATAAATAAATAAAGATTATTTAATTTATTGGCTTTAAATTAACTTAATTACTATTTCAGGATGATTATCAAATTTTTTTCTCTCAAAAATTGCCTTAAAATTACTTTGAAAATTAATCAAAAAAATTCTACTTCTGTTAATTTAATTAAAAGTTATATATTTTACTGCAATGCTAAAAAATTTTGAAATCAAATCATATGAAAATTTCTGTAATTGTTACCTAAATTAACAAAAAAAGTAAGATATTAAAATAAAAAATAACTGAATTTATTGGTTATATGGGCCTAAAAAACAGTAAATTTTTGTTTAGTTCTATTAAAAAACCTAGGCCAAGTTATAAAACTCCAAAAAGTGTATTAGCTTTTTTTACGTGACAAGATTAATAAAAACTAGATGTCCACAGGATATATGTAAAAGATTTGTCATTAACATATCAATGTGACCTAGAAAATATTTATCTCCAGCCTTAAATAATTGAGATCAATTTTGTTGCACCACCTAATCGACATTGTAGGAATGAATTATGGAATAAATAAATCATGGATAAAATAAGAGAAAAGTTAAAACCGATTAGTAAGCCGTGGTGTCATTAAAACGTTGAAGGGGAAGCGAATTTCTAAACTGATGCCCCGCCCCTCTTTTCTCAAATTTTTTTTAATATAAGTGGTATTTTTTATATTTAA
>JAUIRJ010000560.1:0-13356 GCA_030555515.1 Acutogordius australiensis | reverse complement strand
TTAGAAAAAAGTTCAAAAAACCAAAAAAGATTCAAAAACAAAAATAAATTGTAATTTTATTTTTGCATATTCACAATAGTTTAATTGTTAAATTCAAACTTTAAATAATAATTTTATTTAAAACCGATAATATATTGTGTTGTATTTTAGTTTGGACGCGAAATATTTTGTATTGTCTAAATGCCGATGTAAGAGCTTAATATATTAATTTAATTTATTTTCCATTATTTGTGAATGAAAATATAACTTACAAAAGATTTTTATATGCAAAAAAGATTTTTAAATTTGTTCTTTTTAGGGTATATTTAGATCAGTCTAGTTGGTCAAAAAAGGCCATTTTATTATAGACGGATGTAAGGAGCAAAGAAGGAATAAACTAAGAAAAACGAAAAATATATGTGAGATTAGGCTATCATGGGAATGCATTCTTTTATTTCATAAAATTCACGTTTCTGACATTAATATTTGTTGCACTGTGTAACTAGCAAACCTCTTTTTTTTAACTTAATTTTAAAAAACTATAAAGTTTTGCTGAAAAATGGACTGTTTCAAGTTATGCCCCCGTCAACCAAATTTTTACTATTAGCTAATGCTAAACTATTTGTTTACTTTGACCAAACCTAATTTCTCTTTTTTAGTCTGCCAAGGTGACCCATTTTCTCAAGAATGGCATAAAATCGACAAAACACTAACTCCTCTAGAATTGAAATGAAGAAGTTTAAGATAAAATTAAATTTGATTACGATCCCGCCTTTAATAAAATAAATTTCAGGCAAAGTTTTTTTCCTCTGCACGATAAATGATTTTTTAGCAATCCCATATAATTTCTACCCATGACGTGGGTTAAAAAAGGGGCGCGCATCAAACTCCGGCCTTAAAAGTTACCAAATTTAGGCCATGTCTATTTTCATTTTCTAACAAATGAATTTAAAAAAACAAGCGTTTTGACAATGGAATCTGTTTTCATTTACAAAAAAAAATCATAATACAACGGCCTTAAATGAATAATTCAAAAAATTTAAAATGTTTAAATTGTGCCGTTATGGTTGCATCAAACAACAAAGTAAAAATAAACTTTTGACCGTTACAAACACAGAAAAAACTTACATGTATTAGAAATGTTAGAATATACTTAATTTAATGATTACAGTGTAGTTTAATAAAAAATATTTAACTCAAAATTTAGCAAAGATTAAAAATTAGTAATTGTAAAATCTAATCTCATTAGAGTCCTTCAAGGCTGAAAGGTTGTTGATAAGCCTTCGAATTATTATAATATTTTGCAAAAAATTTGCATTACCCTCGTTTTATCTTTTCCAATCATTTATGTTTATAATAAGTAGCTACGAAAAATAATATAAATTTAATTTGGTCAATAACTAGTTATTTGTTAAAAAACAATATTACACTTGATTTTCATATATAAAAGTTAGATATAGACTTATCAATAAGTCCGATATAGACTTATCAATAAGTCCGATATAGACTTATCAATAAGTCCGATATAGACTTATCAATAAGTCCGTGAAATTGAAGAAAAACAAATTAAAACGGAAGAAATAAATAAATATAGGAAAATTGACCTCAATATAGCGATTTTGGTCTCTAAAATAAAAGTTTTTAATTTAAGACTCATAAATATATTTTTAACCAAATAGGTTCAATTTAAAATTTTCTTTTTAGGGTTGACCAAAAATGTACATTAGAGACATTGAATATATTAAAATTACATATCGTGCGCTTCTTAAACAAATTAGTGCGCTGATTGCTATGAATGCTAAATTTTATAACACAGGTCAACAAATTTTTGAGAGTTATGAGCTAACTACAGAGATCATACTTGCCATTTTAGGGATTTTCAAATCCGTTTAACGTTTTTTCTAATCAAAATTAGTTAGTCAGCTTTATACATTCAAAATTAGAAAAAATGCAAAAAAAAACAAAAAAGGTTTTAAACCAAACTAAATTAAAATTTTGTTTTTACATATTTACAACAGCTAAACTGTTAGATTCAAACTTCAAATAAAACTTTGATTATAAACCTATAATTTATTGTGTCCTATTTAAGTTTGGACGCTATATTTCGTATAATCTAAATGCTGATGTAAGAGCTTGATATACTTAAAAAATTTATTTCTCCATATTTGAGATGATAAATATAAGTTACAAGGGATTTTTATATGAATAGAAGATTCTTAAATTTTTTTTAGGGTAATCTCGATCTGTCAATTTGGTCAAAAAAAGCCATTTTTTCAATATGGACGAATGTAAGGAGCCGCCGAAAGTAACTAAGAAAAACGAAATAGATAAGGCTATCACGGAGATATATTCTTTTATGTTTTCATATAATTCACGATTGTGCCATTGATATTTGTTGAACTGTGTAATGTTACTAAAACAAGATTACACAAGCTATATCGAAGTTTTTGAATCTTGTTTGGATTATACGTTGGTAAGAGGCATTAGGATCGAAATTCCAAAACAAAATTTTCAAAAGTCGCTAATCATTTTTTACAGGTTTCCTTAAAATAAATATTCAATTAATATGACAGAATAACCAAAATTTTCAATAATACAGTTCTACAAACTTGAAGTATATGAGTTAACTTTAAGTCCTAATATTTTAGGAATTTTTAATTCCGTAGACCCCTTTTTATAATTAAACTTGCCAGCCAACCACAAACATTGTCAAAAACAATAACTACAGTGCTCACATTTAGGTGGCCAATGTTTATAAAAAAATGAATGGTAACATATATTGTGGCCATCGACCATTATTGATCGTGATCACAAATAAATGGATCACTATTAATTAATAGATCATGGTCACAATTAAATGGTCACACATCTTCATCATGAAATTCCATGACCTTTGGTCATTTAATTGTGATATCAATTTTTTGTGATCGAGAATTATTTTGTGATCATAACCGAAATTATAGTGGTCGATGGCCTTAAATTATGTGACCATTAACCATTTTTTATTAACACCTGCCACATTATTTGGTCAGCACTATAAACTGATGCATGAAATATTATTTTTGTTTAAAAAAAAGTGTCATATTTAGGTTGGGGTGTCAAATGTAATTGACTAAAATATTAATTCGAAAAATTTAAGTCACAGTTGATATAAAAACAAAACAAACAATTGGTTTGAGGTTTCCCCCATACCTTTCTCCACTTAAGGGCGCCATACCCGTTAAGGTTTTGACTCTTTTAACACGAGCAAAGCAATTAATATTGCCGAGGGGTTAAATAGTAAGATTTGCTCGCACGCCGACGACCTAGGTTTTTAGCTTAGGCTCTTACTTTTAGGCATATCGTAGACCTACTGCCTAAGCCGGCCACTCAAAAGCTTCAAAGTGGTTGCACATGTATACTATTTTTCCGAAGAAAAAAGCTACTGCGCACGGATTCGAACTCGCAACCTCCTGCGTCTAAGGCAGAAGGTTTGCCGCTGAGCTATCTGAGCCGATTACAGTTGATATAAATATGATAAATTCTTTTAATATTTCGAGGAAAACAGCTTTTGCCTCATATTTTAAAATGTCATTGATTCAGTGAGCCGAGTTTGGATGATGTTTCGCAAAATGAAAAAATATAAGTAAGACCATTATTTAATTATTTTGCTGCGGTTTCATAAATCACGCTTATTCATGATTTTGGAAACCTGTTTATGAAATAACTTTTAAATAAAAGAAACCTCTTACGTGGCTCGGATATTGTAACATAAATATTTTTGGTGGATATTGCCAGAGGCGTAACCAAAATTTTTTTGGTGCAAAAAAATTTAGCATTGACAATATTTAGGGTAAAAAATGAGTTGGAGTGTGTTGTCATATAGGCATAATTTTTATTGCATTTATTCATATGGGGGGTGCGCAGGCTCCTCCCATATGCCAATTAATAAATTCATAAGTTAAAGTGATTTATTTGTTTAATGCGATTTAATTCTGTACGCTAAATAAGGTTTCTGCGTTATCTCAAAAAGCATAATAAAAATTATTAATTAGAGGCCAATCTAAAAACTTTAAATCTTTGCAAGCCAAAATTTCTTTCGACCGATAAGGGTTAAACAGATTTTGAAAATATCATTATTAATCTGGCATGCAAGTGATGGTGGGTAATAGCTTCACACTTTTGATTTTCGCAGTTTCTTTCGCTCTGGAGATTTTGGTCCGTCCATATCGAATAGATGGCTATTGACCATATTGAAATTTTACGACCTCAAGAATATCTTAAAGAGAAAAAATTCAAGAATTTTTTATGATTAAAGTCACTTGTAATATTTGTTATTTATTACATATAATGAGAAATAAAATATTTAAATATATCCTCCTACATCAACATAGATTATAGATAATATTTGGCATCCTAACCTAACGAAATAAATTATTATTTTAAAGAAAATATTAGTTGAAGTTTAAATTTAAGTGTAGCTGATGTAAATATACAAAAAATTTCAATGTATGTTTTTGAATCTTTTTTGTTTTTTTAACATTTTTTTCAAAAACTTTAAATGTTTATAGCTAACTTAAAAAGTTTTACATACAACTATAAAAGGCCTCAACATATTTTCCAAATAGGGCTACTTGGGTATCCCGAAAATATGTTTTAAAATACATTGATCTCATAAATTTTTGTTTAATATTTTTTTAAAATATTTAACCTTAGTTAGTGTTGAACATTTTTGTTCTTGTTTATAAAATCTTCAATAAAAAATGTGCCGGGGGGGGGGGGGGCGTCCCCTACTTATCAAATGGCGAGTTAATTGTAAAGTATGAAGCCACTTATTTTTGTAGAGATTTAAATTTTCTATAGTGTTTGGGTTTTAGAAATTAATGAATGGGATATCCTGTTATAATGTAGTTAAAAACTATAAATAAGCTATTGATAGATGGCATTTTAAAACATTAATAAAGGTTAGTGCAAATATATTTATGTCAAATGATAGTAGGTTAAACATCGGAAATGGATTTAACTAATAACATATGGTACTATTTACTGTGAATATCGTATTTATAATCTCTTGTAAGGGTTTGTTTTTATAATAAAATACTTGCCTTAAGGAATATTTTATATGAAGTATGAATGTTTAATCATTCTTCGTTTGCCTTATACAGTTTAAATTTTTTAGCGTAACTATTTAATGTGTTTCTTCTTTTTCTTATGACATAAAGCTACATATTATAATTTCACTTAATTAAATATCATATGATTTCTTTTTACTAATAACAAACTAAATATGTATTAAAGTACCATTTTATTTTTTTTTAGATCTCTAACAGTAGAATTTCTTCATGTTTTAGTGAATTTTTGCCTATGATCATTTTTAAAAAATTTCCAACAAAACTCTTAAACTTCCACATCACCGTTTCCTGCCTAGCAAAAACAAAAACATGGTTGTTAATACGCTACTCAAAATTTATTTTATCTACTTAAATATTTTTAAACAACAAACTTTCTTATTTCAGAAGTTTAATTTATATATTTTAAATAATGTCTGCAATATTTGGTCATTTACGTTGTGGTTCATTGTACAAAAAATCCTATGGTAATAAAGGGGTTTCTTCCAGACCTTTTTTCCTATCAGGAAACGGCATAGCCTTTAGGGTTTTGCCTCAAATAAGATTTAACACGCACCGGTGGCTAAGGTTTTTAGGCCTAGGCTCTCAGAAATATGTACGGCTTTGGAAATCGTTGGCGGTCACTCATCCATTTACTAACCAGACTCAACGTTGCTTAAAATGCGCTCAAAAAAGGCATCGATATAATCAGTGTGACCTAGTCCATTACAATAGCCTACGTGTGTAATGAATATATTTTAATGCGTATTCCAGGGAAAAATTTCGGGGAAATAGAGTGGTGTATGTTGTCATATACGCCTAATTTTTATTACATTTCTAAACTTATAAGAATAGTTTTGGCAATGGGTAGTGGAGGGAAATGCGCATCAAGATTATTAAACCCGACCCCCCTCAAGAGGCCAACAAATAGGATAGTTTGTTAAGTGAAAACTAACTGTTTGATGCACAAGCCCCCATTTAATGGTAAGCGCAGGGGCAGGTCTAATGTAAAATGAACTCGTGTAAAATGACCTTTTACACGAGTTCATATTACGCCGATTAGACTTTTACACGAGTTCATTTTAAACCGACTAGTAAAAACGCTTTGCAACATATGTATTATATTGAAATGATGGTTTTCTTATGTAAAACCTTATGAGGATTCCAAATATGTTATTCAATTTTGTTTTAAATAAATGCGATTTTAAAATTTTAATAAATATATAAATTAGCATATATGAATTTTTATAAATTTATTAATTATAATCGACCAATCTAACATTATACAACGAAATTACTTATCTCATTCGACATTCTCTATCTTATAATTTCTGTTAAAATATAGATAAATAAAGCCCAATTTCGTTAGGAATTTTATTATAAATAGATGAAATGTGAGTTTTTAATTTATAACTCGTGTTGCCGAGTTGCTAGAGTTCGTCTCTCCAGCTCATCCGTGCCCTGTTCTATTCCCTGAGGATACACTTTTTAAATATTTTTTTAACATACCCAAGTGTTGCCGGACTTAGATTAAAAATATTTTAGTAATTCCTGGAATGTTTTTATGTTAATTTAGGTAGATTATTATAATTTTTTAAACCTTATTTTTTTGTCAATAACTTTTTATTTATAAAAATACCTTTTTTAGGAAACTTTAAAAATATGTTCACTGGTTATTTTGAGCGCTTCTTATTAATTTTTATAAAAAATTTAAAAATACAATCGCATTTTATATAGTCATTTGAGAACAACCGAAGTTTCTAGGCAGGAAGCGACAAAAGGGGAAAAAAGGAGTGGCTTAAACGGCAGAAAGCAGCTGAAGTAAAGTTTATGGGTCATATAATAAATTAAAAGTGCACGCAGCTCCAGGGTAAAATATAACAACGTTTAAGTGTTCAAAATAATATTATAGGAACTGCTAGTAAAAGTCAGGCAACACTTGGGTATATTAAAAAAATATTTTATAAAGTGTATACTCAGGGAATAGAACGGGGCACGGATGGGCTGTAGAGACGAAATCTAGCCACTCGGCAACACGAGTTATAATATAAAGACTCACAATTTATCTATTTATAATAAAATTCCGAACTAACATTTAGGCTTTATTTATCTATATTTAAAAAGGAAATTATATGATAGAGAATGTAATTTTGCGAATGAGATAATTAAATTCATTGTATAATGTTAGATGGTCGATTATAATTAATAAATTTGTAAAAATTCATATATGCTAATTTATATAGTTATTAAAATTTTGAAATCGCATTTATTTAAAAACTAAAAGAGTTCAAAATTGAATAACATATTTGGAATCATAAAATTTTACATAAGAAAACCATCATTTAAATATAATACATATGTTGCAAAGCGTTTTTACTGGTGTGAAATGAACTTGTGTAAAAGTTTATTCGGTGTAAAATAAACTCATGTAAAAGGTCATTTTATAGGAGTTCATTTCAGGCCCGATTCTAGCTTTTCCATTTTAGGGGGGCAAAAAAAACTCGTGGGGGGGGGGCAGAAAAAATTTTTTTACCGCCTTCGGCGGCAAAATTGGCCGTGACCTTCGGTCACGGCAAAAAATATACATGTACAACAATAGAATCCATGTTCAAAATTTTTTAACAAATTAATAGTAATTTATTATATTCTAAATAAAAAAAATATTTGCGTTTATAATTTGGATATATGAATTAAAATTAATTTTTTACTAATATCAATTGCTTAAAAAGATATGAGATTTGGAAATTTATTTTAAATATTTTATCATTTGGTATCAATGCGCATGAAAATTAGAAATATGATATATATGAATGATAAAAATAAATTATATAAAACTTTGGATTTTAGAAAATGAATAATAAAATAAGATTGATTATCATGAAAACAAATTGTATAAGTATGCATGGAAGAATATATATTAAAAAACACTGGTTATATATAACTAGTAATTAATATTAGGGTAAAAAATTAAATAAAACCTGAACATAAACGTTAAATGCGCATAAAAAAAATTGCAACCATATTTTAAAATAGTAAATAATTAGCTGATTATGAGCAGTGTTTTTTAAATCTAACAATTTTATCCTAGAGGTGTTTTGATTAAATTATAACATTCATCAAAATTTAACGCCCCAGTTAATGATTTTTCGTGTCCTTGAAAAACCAAATCATTTATACACAGGTCACTACTTAACAGCAAGAAGTTATTATCCTTCTTAAGGAAGAAAATGTGGCCTCACAACTCGACGTTGAAGAGCCAATTAACAAACATGGAAAAATGTTAAATAGATTAAAAAACGCATCTTTGTAATCATATAAAAATTTAACAAAATCAATAGTAACACATTCTTTGTAATTATTAAGTTTCTTATTAAAAAAATTTTGGCTATGTCAGTTTCTTTAGATAATAAATTTTCATCAAAAATTACTTATTTTTAAAAATAAGCTCTAATTTATTTATATCTAAAATATTAATCAAATTTATAAAGGGAATCTAAAGATTATAAATAACTATTATCGGTAAAAAATCTATTATCAAAATATAAATAAATCAATAATATTAAAATAAATACTTTTTACTTTATCCTTAATATTTAAATTTTCAAACTTATGCGTAGAAAATAAATAAAAATCAGAAAAATCTTTAGGTTTAGTTTTTCTTTTATCCAAAGATAAATTATTGTCATTTAAAAAAGTATTAATATCAAAAAAAATTTAGAATAAATCTTCAAATGTAATTTTATTTCTTAATTGTTTAATTTCTAACAACAATGGTGTGTTAAATCAGAAGTTTTAGAAATGTAAATCGTTCTGCATTGAAATTGGTCTAAAATTATTTTTAATAAATAAAATAATTTTTCAATTAAATACAAAAAAATAAATAGATAATTATAAATATGGTCAAAAAATCCCGATTCGGCCCTGTGACCTGAAGATATAAAAGTTTTTTTATTTTTAATTTTTAAAAGAGTATTAATTATTGTGTAATTTTTAAAAAAAAAACAATGGGCATGGAGTGACCACACCACCAATGGGGCAACAGCCGGGCTATGGTCCCGCATTCACTAACTACCTTGATGCATCATTGTTGAAAAAATTTATGAAGGGAAGAAAAATTATCAAAAAAATCTTTCCCTTCAAAAATTTCAAGACAATCTTTTACAACAAGATGCAATCGGTGGTTAAAGCAGTAAATATAGGGCACATGGTGTCCAGCTATTTTGCTTATTTCCCCAGGGCATTAGTTCGCCCCATCGTAGCATTGTGCGATCAGGTTCTTTGGTTCTAGATTATATTCTAACAATAGATTGATGACAAGTGAGAAAATTTCTTAGGCATCAGAGTTAGGAATTGCTTTCACAAATATAAAGCTGTCTGTAAAATCAAATTTTTCTATATATTTCTGTGTTAGTTTGATCCCTCTGCGGATGAGAAGTATTAATGAATAAAAACACTTTTAAAAAAAGTAAATATTAAGATAATATTTTTTAGATATTGTTGAGAGCAAATTTAATTATATTATGTGGAAGAAATAAAATTACTATATATATTTTTTTTGGGGGGGGGGGGGGGCAAATTCAATTTTGGGGGGGGGGCAAACATAAAATTACTATGTATTTTTGGGGGGAATCGTGCCTGGTTCATTTTACACCGAACAGACCTGCCGTAAACGCAGTAACAAAATAAAATAAGGATCAAAACTCATGCTTGCAAAAAGCGATATTATGGCGTTGGAATTTTTTTTTGCTTGTAAAAATTATTACACAACTTTTTCAAAAAATGTTTAATCACAACCAGAGGCATAGTTTATGCTTGCACTATTTTATTTTGATTTCTGAAATTTTTTGAAAACAAAATTGAAAATCTTTGTCCATTTGGTTTTGCAATATGCTGAATAAACAAAAAAAGTACACATCAAAAAAAAATTCATTAATATTTAAATCAAAAAACATAAAGTCTTTTTAAAATTTTATTTAAAACATATTTTAAACTGTATAGATATAAAAGCTTAAAAATTGGGATACGCTCATCCCCCATTGGTCCTTCAAGGAACTTTTTTTCACCTAACTAAGAGCGGTTTAAACGGAAATGCAACAGCTAACTCACTTAACCAGTATTCCGTTCGCCTTATTTACACATCTAAATGTTATTTTTAGATATCACATTAATTACTTCAAATTTGTGATTTTGATTGACGAAAAAAATGAACAAAAACTTTTAATTATTTCTATATTTAAAGTCCATATGTCATATCATTGAATTTTGGCCAAAAAAAAATACAGCGTGGCAAATTTGATTTCAAATTTATTTATACAAAATTAACTCAATTAAGTGCCAATACTACAGAATTTGTTTTACATCTAATTTTAAAAAATCCACACTATTACTTTTGCCAAATTGCAAAACAAATTGTATATAAAAATTTTTGGAATATTTTTGTAGAGAAATATAGAGTAGAGCTATGGGAGCATATCTTCAGAATAATTTTAACAGTTTGTTTTTATTCAATTGTCACAATTCAAAAATTTTTTTTTAGCAAATAATAAAAAATTGGGAAATGACAGGCGGTTAACGGAGGAGGTTAGTTTGCTCCAAAAACCGTTCTCCGTCTTCTTTGTTTATTTTTTTTTGTTGCACATTGCAAAAGCTACATTTTCTGGGTGAAATTTTTCTTCTTAAATAATTAGATAAAAAAAATTAAGCATATCAAGCTCTTAGAAATAGATTTAGGTTATAGACATGTTTAACACCCCAATTTAAAAATGGCACGAAACTTTATTTAACCAGCAATTAGCACTGTGGGTCCATACGGATTCCAGCACTTTTTGTATTTTGAATATCTTTAAAAACATTATGTATTATTGGCCAAAATTGTGTGATTTTTTACTTAAATATAAAATAAACAAAACTAGTAATTTAATTTTGGTCTAAGTCTAATAACAATGTTAATTCAGAAATTGGAAATATTGTTGGGGTTCATATGGATCCCACTATCTCAATTTCAATGTTAAAAGCTATGATATTGCCTTAAGGGAAATTTAAACTGAAAAAATTGCAACCTATATGGACCCAACCATCTCAATTTCAATGTTTAAAGCCATGATACTGCTTTAATGTAAATTTAAAAAAAAAATTGCAACCTATTTTCTAGGTATTCTTTTATAAAAATTTTACACATTACGTATATAAAATGTTTGACCTATAATAATGATAGAAATTATCTTATTTTCTTTATATAATATCTAGTTTTTAAGGTGATAGCCAAAAATAATTTTTGTAACGATTCAAATTGTATTCTTATGCAAATAACTATATCAACCACACGATGAAACCTTCAACTAAATTGTTTTTGGAAAATTTACATTCAAATAAGATACCCTTTTTACTATATATATCCTGAATTATTTAATAATAAATATAACTAAAATCTATTTAGATGAGAAAAACTATTTTTTTATAATTTGCGACCAGGCGGGAGCTTGATTTTTTCAGAAGGACCTCCCGTCGGCCATTAAGTGAAATATTAAATAAATTGAAAAATTGTTTTTTTTAGAAATTTAATTTAACCAACTTTTATTCGTTGGCCCGATTATTTTTGTGGAGAACTGATTCTAATGAGGGAGGAACCATGTACAAGTGATTGACGCACAAATTACATCTTCAGCAAATGATGCACCTCAATCAAGCTCATCAATGTCACTAGGGGATTACGAATTATAGCTTCGTCTGAAAGACAAAAATGCCGTAACAAGACAAAAATTGATGGAGCAACCAATTTGTCTCAAATACAAGCACACCACGGTCTGAAACGAATGCGCGACATCTAATACATAAATGGCCCCCTAATTAAGAATCAAATCTTATTCATATGGAATTGAGATGTCTGAAAAACAGACAGAAAGGTTAAAACATAGACCGAAAATGGTTCTCCAATCTCCAAAAAATGGCAAAAAACAGGGTGCCTAATAATTGATTAATGGGCCTAAACCGAACCATATGGTCCTAAACGACATGACTATAAATAACGACCTAACGATTATGATTCTTAACGACCTAACGATTATGGTTCTCAACGACCGAACGGATATTGGTCCTAAACGACCTGACGATAAATGGTCCTCACCGACCTGACGATCTCTTCAACAACCTGACGATGAATGGTCCTCAATGCTAACGATAATGGTCCTTGACCTATTAAAGGTCCTCGACCTAACGATAATGGTCCTCGACCTTATAATGGTTCTGGACCTGACATGGTCCTAAACGACCTTACATGATCCTAAACGACCTGACAATAATGGTCCTCAACGACCGAACGATTCAGGGTTCTCAACGATTTGACGATTTAAAGGTCGACGACCGACGTACTAAACGACCGACAAATAAACGCCCTAAAAGAGACTTAGACCATGTAACTGATACGCAATTACTTTGATGAATCTACAAATCTCAGCATATGACTATGATATCTTATTTGAATGTGTATCTACCAAATACAATATAGTTGAAGTCATCATGTGCTTTGATATAGATGATATGCATTAGATATTGTAAATCAAAATTTTATAAAAAATTTTAATAAGAACTTTTTCAATAAAAGGGTGTTCAGAGCTCGTTTGTTATTAAAAATTTACAAATTTTTATTACAAATAAACTTAATTTTTAGAATTTGATAAAATGCTCTGAACTAGCAAAATATTAATAATGCAAATATTTAAAATTTTGACTCTGTTAAATATGTTTTATGCCATAGGGCGCGTTCAGACTAATTTTTTTTTCAAAAATTTTTAAAAATTTATAAAACTTAAAAACTTTTTTTTATAATTTTTTAAATATTATAATTTTAGAAAAACTATATAAATGCTAATTACAAAGATTGGCGACTTTTTGTTAAAATGCGTTAAATGTCAAAGATAAAAATTTTAAATATTTTGAAGAAATAAAATGAGTCTGAACGCGCCCATAATTAAAAAAAATTTACATAAAAAATATTGAACGCATTTTTGTGGTACTCAGAACTCTCGTATAAAAATAACGTCATTATGTACAATTTCTGTGCGTACAATATCTGTGGTTTTTCTTGGTTCAAGAACTATCATCCTTTAAAATTGTTTTAAAATCATATACCATTATCTTATATATGATATGTAAACTAATTGCTTTGGTTAAGTATATTATTGCTGTATTATAAAGATTTATTTTATGCGCCATTTTTTTTAGAGCTAAGACACTCTAATTATTTTTTGTTATAATTTTGTTTAGCTCGGTCACAGCATTATATGCAATTTCT
>JAUIRJ010000559.1:0-13359 GCA_030555515.1 Acutogordius australiensis | reverse complement strand
TTGCGATAACGATCCCGGGTTTAGTTTTTTTTCCAATGCCTCCATTTTTTTTAAACCGCGTCTAAAGTTCAGAAAAAAATTCACAAAATTTCTTTTAATATTAATTCTACAAAAAATCTGTTGGCATATTCAGATTCCTTATAAAAAACATATCTTAAAATGCTATTACCTAAAATTATTAGCAATTTACTTTCAAGTTATTTAGGATCAAAAAACGGATTTTATGACGAAAACCACTAATTTTATGAAAATGAAAAAATAAAAAAATACTAAATATTTAAAAAAAATTAAAACCCCTTACGTTATTAATGAATGTTTCCGTTAGCTAAATATATTTTTAAACTTTTGTTACTACCCATAGGTTTTATGATATGGAAGCCCAAAATACCCCAAAAATTAAAAAATCTCAAATTTGACACCGAATAGGCTAAAATTCTGATTTCATATTCGTGATAAGCGCCAAAAACTTGACCAAAAACCATAGTTGCCATAAATGATGCTTAGGGTCGTCCAAATTTTGTTGTCCAGTGTTATCAAAAACACAATCGCGATTTTGATAAATGAGGAATGTGAGGCTATCTTTAAAATTAATTAAATGATTTCAAAATTTGGGAAGGCGTTTTGTTATTTTTTTTTAATTGTCAAATGTCTTAAAGTTTTACCTGTCGTGTTTCTAGCTCGGCTCGCCCGCCATAATTTTGAATTTAGGTCCAGACCGCTCAAAATTTTATTTTTTTTAAGGCTGGCCCGACCCGTCCCGAATTTAAATTTTTTATTTTTGGCTTGGCTCGACCTGAATTTACATATACGGCCCGGCCCGTATTTTACATTACAAGCTAACAAATTTTGCTTCAAAATTATCAATAAAATATAGAATGTAGTAATATTACCCTTCAGCGTTCGATAATAATATCATTTTTAGTTTTTGTTAAATAGTTTAATAAAAAAAATCAGGTAAAAAAAAATAAGCCCCGTGCGGTCTGTAATCTTTTTATTCTAATTCAGGCCCGGGCGGGCTTTCGGCCCACTATTCATATGTCTTCGTTTGATCTGTTCTCTTCTTTTTCAAATATTTGTAGAAAACATGTGTTAGAAAAAAGTTTCAAAATGAAGCGGTTATTTGCATGCATAAAAGATTATTAACGAATCTATATTTAAATTTAATGTTTGTGTTAGAGCACTTTGTAATTATTGTTTTAATCGTTCAAAAAAGGTAAAAGAAATGGGACTAGTCGCTGAGAATTGTTCATGCTTAGCTCGCGATGTAAGAAAGATTTTTGAAAGTTATTGGTATCTGAGTGATCCCGCATTGGCATCTATTCCAAATGGTGTTGATATTTTAACCCAAACTGACACTCAACATGGGATATTATCTGATACCCCACGCCCAGTGGTTGCTCGTTCTAGATCCCGACGCGTTCATCGCGATTTTATGAAAAGAGGTAAAACCTATTTTTGGGACTACTGCTTTTATTAAGTTTAATTAAAATATACTGTTAATGTGTAAAATTGATAAATGGCATTGTAGGGCATTCTAATCAATCTCAAAATCATAATTTAAGTTGTCATTTTGCTGTTTTGTTAATTCGCTCCTATTGCACAATACCCGACAGGATTAATAGGGGGCGCCCTAACTGATATGGCACTGGGGTGGGGGGGGGGGGGGTGTTTTGCAAGTAAATGACCCCTTTATGTTTTTGGTGGGGTTGTAAAGCCTGCACGCTATAGTGTTTCGGAGATGTGATTTTATTTAAATGGATGTCAAAGCGGAGAGAAGCACTTAATCCTATCCCCAAGGGTTATGGGCGTCGCCTCATAGCATTTCACTCCTTTATAAACATACATTAAATGGTAAAACTTTTGATAATTAAAAAAAGCAGAAATTTGTTATCAAATAATATAGACCGCTTTAAAACATCAACACTGTCCCTGGCAAAACATAGGATTTTTTCTAAACCCATTTAATTTTTGTAAATCTTAATAATGTATATTTTAACATCTTAAGCTTTGTAAAAACAAATGCATTGATGTGTTTCGCCTAGGACATTGAAAGGGATATACGAATGGCATATTATAAGTATGATAATTATTTCTAACCATAGTCAACCGCGACGTTTTGGAGAAACAAGAGGATCTGAAAAATGTAAATATTTTTCCCGAAGACTTGCTATCAACTTCTTTATTTGTCCCGGATGTTTGGCCTGATACCTATACCGCTACTTATAACTTGACTCAGCCAGCCATGGTTCATTCCGTTGATGGAAATGCTTACGACATTTATTTATCAGTAATGCGTATCAATAGACAATTTTTTTAAAACAATTTATCTGTTTTTTTTTGAATTTTTTTTTTCGAAAATTGCGAATTTGTTAAGTGGTCATATTTCATCGATCTTAGGTCTGTGCGTTAGGAAAATTGGGATATGTTTGGTCAAGGAATGTTATTATAGGGGTATGACTTACCATTATAATATGAAAAATAACGGCTTATTATAATAATAATAAAATATTAATAGAAGCCCATTTACAATGAGTCTTAAAACATTTTACAGAATAAATTTAAATTTTTAAAAAATTTGCTTGACCTAGGTTAATTAAATTTTCTTATAACGGTATTTGCCAAAATTAGCACGCTAGCATAAAATTATTAGGATAGTGCTTATTGTAGGTTTAATACTAACTTGAGAACTAAAAAAGATTTAATTAAAATGCGTGTTTTTAATTGTTCATCTTATTTAACTATTTAGAAAAGGGAAATTTTGAGGTCCGAGAGCTTGGACAACCTATTATGCTATTTACATATCTTCTTGCCCATCCCTTTTATTTTCACGTCAGATATAGGTTAGGTCGTTTAAAACCAAGCAATGTTATTCTACTTTCGGCCCTAAATTTTTTGTTTCGCCAGACAAATATTTACGCATATATCCACCAGAATATGTCATTTAAATGTCAAAAATGACACTCCCCATCCCAAAACCCGTTTACAAGTGTCTTAGTAGATTAATACAATGGAAAAGTTTGATTTATCTCGTATATTGATGACTTTTGTGTCATGAGTAGGGCATGTCAAAACTCCGGAATTCGGGAAGGACTCCGATTCACCGGGAGTTCCAGGGGAACTCCGTTTAAAAAACACTCCCAAAAACCGCCCGGAGTTTTCCGTTTTTAAACTCCGGGGTTTTTTCCCGGGAGTTTAAAAATTAACATTAGCCCATTGGAAATGTTGGAATTGTGTATTTTTTTTGTCCAAACTTATTTTTTATAAAAATAAAGTTGTAAATAAATGCAAAAGCAGCTGATTATGCAAATATCTCACATTAATGTTATTAATTTTTTTTTCTAGTTTTTTTATAATACTTGATATAAACTAACTAAATAATTAACTTAATGTCTACATAGAATTTTATTCGATAATTTATGTATTTGGTGGTAGTTTTTTTATTAGACGATTTGTACAACTTGTTATTAAATTATGGTAATTTTTATCAAATTTGTGTTTGCTAACTGTGTCACTAAATTTGTCGCAAATGCATTTTATGCATTATAAAACTAACTTTTTTTTTCAATTTTTTTTTCTTGCTGTAATATATAAGTAGTTATTTGGTAAAATTAATCCATTTTTCAACTTGTGATAATGTCACCAAATTGTCGCAAATGCGATTTATGCATTATAAAGCGTATTTTCGATTTTTTTTTTCGTGCGTTAATTATTGGTAGTTTTTTTAGTAAAAATATTCCATTTTTAATTCTTGTGATAATGTCACCAAATTGTCGCAGATGCATTTATGTATTAAAAAACTAATTTTATATCGAAATTTTTTTTCTTGTGGTAAGATATAATTAGTTTTTTTGGTAAAATTATTAATTCTTAATCTTGTGATAATGTCGCAAAATTGTCGCAAATACAAATGATTCAATATTAAAGGTATTTTTTCGATTTTCTAGCTCGATTGATTACTTAATAATATATTTGCTCGCCTGCCCTCCCCCCCCCCAATCTGCTATCCGGTCCAGCCGGAATTTTTTATATGGTCCGGCCAGCCCACCCGAATTTTTTTTATTTATTTCATGTGTTAATGTCAAATAAAGATTGATATAACTAACTTTTGTATTCAGATAATTTGTTTTAATCGCACTTTGGCTTAGTATTACAAAAGGGGGATTTTACATAAACAATTTAATAACAGTATCCAAACAGAACCCGTTAAACCTCCAAATTGTCTTCTACCCGTGATATTGTTTTTATATAGGGCACAGCCTAGGTTACAAATACGGCGCGAAATTTTAAATTTGAAGCTATAAAAATATCCATATCGTGTCAAAATTTACTAAATTTTATTAGTAAAAGGTTAAACAAAAAAAACTCGAAAAAGTTTTTCCAATATTTAGATAATGGCATTTGCGAAAATTCGGAAATGTCACTTTAAAAAATTTTCACAAAAATTACTCATATATGGCAGCCCGAACAAAAAAAATCGAAAATTTTTATTCAATGTTAAATTATAAACATTTGCGACAATCAGGTGGTGACATTGACTCAGCAGGCTTCATATTTACAAAATTTGCCAAAATTTATTAATAAATAAGGTTAAAAACAAAAACAAAACTCGAAAAAGTTTTTTCAAAATTCAAATAATGGCATTTGCGACAATTCGGAAATGTCACTAGTTGCCTAAAATTAAATTTTTACAAAAATTACTCATATATGGCAGCCCGAACAAAAAAATCGAAAATATTTATTCAATGTTAAATTATAAACATTTGCGACAATCAGGTGACATTGACTCAGCAGGCTTCATATTAACAAAATTTGCCAAAATTTATTAATAAATAAGGTTAAAAACAAAAAAAAAACTTGAAAAAGTTTTTCAAAATTTAAATAATGGCATTTGCGACAATTTGGAAATGTCACCAGTTGCCTAAAACTAAAAAATTTTTACAAAAGTTACTTATATATGGCAGCCCGAACAAAAAAAATTGAATATATTTAATCAATGTTAAATTATAAACATTTGCGACATTCAGGTGACATTGACTCAGCAGGCTTCATATTAACAAATTTTGCCAAAATTTATTAATAAATAAGGTTAAAAACAAAAAATAATCGAAAAAGTTTATATAAGTCAAATTATAGACATTTGCGACAGATAGGTTACATCCAGCAGGCTTAATAATGACCAAATCAAAATTTAGTAATAAAGCCTAATTAAGAAACTTTATAGATTACTAACACACGACCGCCCCAACCAAAAAAATAAAATAATATAAATTCAATATTAAATTATTTGCATTTAGGAGAGTTTATTGACACAATTTCAGCAGACTTGACATTAAAAAATTTATTAATAAATAGTGCAAACAAAAATTTTTCAGGGCTTAATATTGACAAAGTTATATTTGATATTTAACAAAATACAAAATACTAATTTTCTCCCACAATTATTTTCTTTACCTAAAAAACTATCGTTTCATTTTTTATATCGTAGTAAAAACATCTGGTGGCTAATTCCCCCTATTTAAATAAAAAACTCACTTTTGAAAAAAACTCCAAAAAACTCGCCCGGGCTGAGCTCCAGGAGTTCAAAACGGGAAAATTCCGGAGCATAAGGGTTCCCGCCCCACTCCTTCCATAAACTCCAACTGGAGTTTTAGCAAGCCCTAGTCATGACCTTGATCATCTCTATAATTTAACTCATACAAAATTTGATTACTTATCTCATCTTATATTTTTTAATACCTTTTGATCTCCTTCATCATTAGCTTAATTACCACTCCACACATTTTTACTTGGCACTGTTACTTTTTTAACAAATATTTTATCAGATTAAAATTATAATTCACTCTTTATCTAATAAATTTAAATCTATAATCCGTCACCGATTCTTTGCCTTAAACAACAAGTTAACTAAATTCAATAAAAATGTCCTATAAGCACTTTTATTGTTAATTTCGGTGCAAATTTTAAAATATTTTTACCGGTCTAATTAGAATAGCCATATTTTAATTGAAAAGTTCTTTAAATTACTTGAAATTTTTTTAAATTTTGAGGTCACAAAATGTTGTATTTTTGGCGCTTTTATGACGAATTCCCGATGTGGGAATTTGACTGGCGAAAAAAACGGAGAAAAAATAACATTTAATTAGTTATACTAGTATAGTTTGTGGTTGGGTTAAATTCAATCTAGAGGCTTAAGTTAAATGTTGTTTTTGTTTAATTAATTTTTCTAACATTACTTAACTATAAATGAGCACATTTTTGCAAAAAAAACTTTTTTTTTACAAAGGCCGTTTTAAACTAAGGAACGAGATCATTAAAATTAATTTGTTTAAATCAATAGATGTAATATTGTGTTAAGCTAAATAAGTTAGTTTTTATATGTGACTTTTCATGCGCTGTAAAATATTCCACTTTTGAAATGAAAATCTTTCAAGTGACGGAAATTTTCATATTAAATGGCTCAATCTTTAATTTTTAGTCAGGTCATTCGATTTATATATTGATAGATTTTTAAAGAATATAAACGTTAGTTTTTTGTATTTTGCTCTTTATAGAGTTCTCCCGCTCTGTTGAATGGTAAGAGTCGAACTAATGATATTGATGCGATATTGAATGCTATCAACGAAGCCCAAGAATTTGTCTATATATCAGTGATGGAGTATATGCCTGGCACTCTATACCTTCCCAAATTTCAGTAATATTAAAAAAATTCGAAAATTGAAAATAAGTTTCACACAAACAAGAATGCTACTTGCCTTTATTGTCCTTAGTTTAGATTCTGCCCGGAATTTTATAATTTTGAGTCAAAAATGACAGCATAGCATTGAATAAAGTCATAGTTGGTTTGATTTTTCTATCTCCCTCATGCCATTTTTTAAATGTTTATAGCAGCTTTAAAGAATTTAATTAAAAACCGAAGAAGAGATAAAAATCGGTAATACAATAATCTTCTCATCGTACAAAACTGTATCCAAAATGTGTTGAATTTGGTTAATTTTTTTTTACTCCGGTTATATTTACCATTTATAACTTAATTTAACAAGTTTATGAGTTGTCAATTTTAAATATATAATTCAAACTTTTAATAATATAGATTTCAATATATAACTTTTCTCGAGAATATTATTTGATGGTCAACATACATTAATTTCAATGGATAAAGTTTTTATGTTATGTTGGTTACTAGCAATTTTTCTATAGTTTGATGTTTACAAAATAGACCATTTTGTGAATAAAAGTAAATTCATAAAAATTACTCATTTTGAACATAAGTCGACAAAAATGCAATATGTGAAATAAGAAAATTATGACATTCAAAGGAAATAATCCTTATGATAGTCTTATCTCTTATATAATTTCCGTTAAGTTTGTTTTTCGCCTGGCCTATTTTCTTTGGTATATATCGAAAAAATGGTTAAATTTGACCAAATTGACTATTTTTGAAACTTCGAGATTAAGGAAAAAACTTGAAAAATACTTCTTTGCGTATTAAAATCGTTAATTATTTTATCTCAAATAGTAAATAAAAATTTTAAGTCGTATCAAACTTTACATCAACACTTAATTTATACAAAATATTTGGCACTCCAACCTAAATAGGACTCGATATATTATCTGTTTTGATAAAAAATTATTATATGAAGTGAAATAATACAAAAATAATTTTTTGAATTTTTGTTTAATCTTTTTTGTTTTTTTTTTATATTTTTTAAAAACTTGTTAATGTTTATACAAAGTTTGATTAGAAAAACGGTTAACGGATTTGAAAATCCCTAAGATGGCAGGTCAGGGGTGGTTTCTGAAATTAGCTCCTAGGTCAAAATTGTTGACCTTTGTAATATTGCTGTTCAAACCATACAAGGACAATTCGAAACCATAAAAACAATCTAAGCAATAATTGGGGGCGTCGTCAAGTAGTTATTTAGTAATTAGAATTTTAAACGAAATTATTGCATTTGTATATTAAACGCCTGGAAACATTTTGCCTGGTGGCGCCAAAATTATTAAGGTACGTTTAAAGTCATGTTTTTAAATTACATTAATTCTTTTGCTATTTTATTTAATTATATTATAAATAATATAGATAGCCGAAAATATATCATATTTAGCGTCAAAACAATTTATAATTTTGTTATATACCACATAGGCTAAAAACATTTTTTGAAATAATATAACTATTTAAATAATTTTTTTTATCCTCTAAAAATATAGGAAAACTATTCAGTTTGTTTTGTAAAAAAGGTCTTTTTTTATTTCCTCATAACCTATATATTTTTAAATTTATTGTTTGTATTTATTAATTTTTTTACTCCGCTTTTTGCTGACATTTTATGTTATAAGCGTCTACGAAAATATCACATTCAAAAATAAATAATTTTGATTAGTCCACAGTGTGTATTTTGATCCTCTCCATTTGATTACCCTTTTTCTCAGCCTCTCATGCACATTTAAAAGAAATGGCATTAAAGCTTTCTCCTTTAATCTTAAGACTCGAAAACTAAAGATTACAAAAGTTATGTTTTTATAAATAAGTTATTTAAAGCTTACAGTTGATAAAACATGTTTTTTGCCTGATTCAATTAAAATATTGCAAATTTAATTTTTTTATGTTGTAAATGTTAACAAAATTTGATAGGCCTCTAAATAATAAAAATTACTTAGATATATTACTAAAAAAAAATTTATTTAAAGTTATAGTTTAATTAATTAATCTAATTTTTTTTTAATTTTTTTAGTATTTGAGTCACGAAGCAAAAACTTCATCTTTGGCGTTTAAATGATATATTATGACGCGTTTTAACAAGATTTGTTTAGCTGTAGAACAGAAAAAGAGTAATTAACGGTATTAGTATAAATCTTGTTTAGTTTGAACCCGATCTGAAGATCTGATAATTATGTTGCCTTTTGTATTATAGAAATATATTAATTGTTTTAATCTAAATGTCTTTAATTTGTTTGTGTTTAAAATTACTTTTTTTAATTTTATTCACAATGAATCAGAATTTTTTTTTATTTGCTACTAAACAGATATTGGTCTCTTATTGACGAAGCCCTGAAACAAGCGGCGTTTAATAGGAACGTTAAAGTTAGACTACTTATAAGTTGGTGGGAGCATTCAAATAAACACATGTTAGGTTTCTTAAAATCTTTGATCGAATTGTCTCAAACAGGCTACGCTGATATTGAAATAGTAATTTTTAATTTGCTATTAGATATAGTGTTATATTGCTTTAAGCCGCATTTATTTTATTGCCCTATTGCATTTTTTATTTAATTATATAACACAGGTCAAATTTTTTAGAATTATGAGCAAACTACCGAGATCAGACCTGCCATCTTAGGGTTTAAATCCGTTTACCATTTTTTTAATCAAACATTGTAGTTCTAAACATTGAACATAAAAAAATATAAAAAAAAAACAAAATATGACTTAAAAACAAAAATATATTTAAAAAATTGTTTCTATATATAAAACAGCTAAACTGCTAAATTTAAACTTTAAATAATATTTCAATTTAAAATCGATAATATATCCTATCCTATTATGGTTGGGGTGCCAAATATTGTTTATTAAAATGTTGAGAGCTTGATATACTTACAAATTTGTTTATCATTATTTGAGATAAATGTAAAGTGATTTAATAAAATTCTTTAATTATTACTGTTTAGGGTAATCTCTGTTTTGGTCGAATTTGGCCATTTTTTTGATATATACCTAAGAAAATAGCCGAAGTCTGAAACTACGGAAATACATATGAGATAAGACCATATTGGGAATAATTTACTCTTAGTGTTCTAATTTTTTTTTCACTCAATGATTTTCTACCTGTTTTATATGCTATAACTGATAAGTTACTTACTTTTTGCCATTTTCATACAACCTTAGGAAGTTAAGCGATCGCTTGCCCTACGCTTTACACTAATGTGTTAAACTTTTTTGTAACATTTGTTTTTTTCTTATTCATTTATTTGCAACGTTTTACCAAGTTATCCAGAAAAATTTAAATGCATATCATGATAGGAGTTATTTTATGTCTCAAAATGTCTTGGCATTAATAGATAAACCCGTTTTTGGTTTATATTGCCACATGTTATATATATTTTGAAAAAAATATGCAACTTTGTCCCGGCTCATTCCAGAATTAATTACAAACAGCAAGATTGTTTTATTAAAATCTTTCTTGATTAAAATTTTTAAATCAACTAGTGGTAACCTGCTAACATTATAAACGTTTAAATAAAAAAAATTGAATTTTTTCTTTATTAGCAAATGATTTTCAGTACATTTTCAATAATAATTATAAAATTTCTTTATGAATCTAGCTTGCAAAACTTACAAAATTTAGGATAGAAAATGTTATCCTTACATTCAAAGCTAGAATTATTAATTAATCCCAAAAAAATCAATATTGTTTAATAGTTAACTTTAAGGTTAGAGGCAATTTTCCTTATTTAACTTTGTAATTTTAGGAGGCCAACTATTTGATCTTAACTGAAAAATTAAATATGAAAATCAAACAATGGTTTTAATCTGACTTACTTTTTTAAAAATTTTGTAGACCTGTATTATATGATTTAGCTTTAGGTATTGATTAATAGCTTTTTTATAATATACAATCGGCCAATCCTTCTTTTTTTTTCACCAATTTTAGCTATTTTTTAATTGTCCCACATCATGTTAATAAAGTATATCATGAATGCTTATAATTGTTTTAGTCGGTTTTCGACGTGTATAAGCTCATTTATGAGCTAACCGATTATTTTTTCTAGGTAGGCTTAATTTTTTACTGATAATAAAATACCTGTTAAAATTTAAAAAAGAAAGTGCATCTTTTAATTATTCAAATTATTTCAAACACTCATAACTAAAAAAAAGTTAAAAGGGGTTGAAATAAGGATGAAAAATTGAATCTAATAAATTGAGATTGTGACTGGAAAAATTTTGCCTATGAATGTAGCATATGTTTATGATTTTTATTTGTACGATAAATTTAAAATAATTAAAATAAAAGTCATATCCCTATTAAGGTAATTCCAATTTTTCCTATGTTGAGTTAATATGTTGTACAGGTCCATAAAAATATTGTAACCTATTCCCATTGAAATTCTTTAGCCTAAATTTGATTAAACCCGCGATTAACACTGTGGGGTCCATACGGACCCCAGCACTTTATATTATGAATATCTTCAAAAATAATATATATTATTGGCCAAAATTTTGTGCCTTTTTTTTAAATATATAATAAACAAAACTAGTAATTAAAATTGGGTCTAAGTCTAATAACAAAATTTGTTTAGAATTTAGAAATTAAATTGGGGTCCGTATGGACCCCGCATGGTAAATTTTAATGTTGAAAACCATTATTGCCTCAATGTAAATTAAAACTTAAATATTTGCAACCTTATTTTTTAGTTATTTTTTATATATTTTTACATATTTTTGTATTGTGATAATGATCGAAATTATTATTTTTACTTTGTAAAATGTTTAGCTATTAAGGTGAATAATAACCAAAAATAATTTTTTATTTCAAAATATTTTTTTCCATGAATTTTCATAAAATGTTCTACCCGACCTAAATACACGATTTAATCAATAACATTAATATATTTAACTAATTGATATGATTGTAATATAAAAAAATGAAAAATTTTAATTTTTCAGATTTTTTTCTACTTTGTGTCAAATATTTGCACTATTCATTAATGATAACTTATATTAGTCTATAATTAAAGAGACGTTTTTTAAATAATAAAAAGCAAAGATCATAGCTCTAATACTCTTGAAGTTATAGAGGTAAATTGGGGCCCGTATATACAAAAATTTCACTTTACCATTCGCGGGTAAATATGATTTGGTTAGAATATAGACAAAATTTATCCTAGACATATTGTCACTAATTCGTTTCTCCTCGTGCAAAATAGTAAGGTTTTTAATGTTAAAATTGTCTGAACTTGTTTTATAAATATACAAGTCGAATGAATTTTCTGTTAAAAAGCTTTATTTATACCCTTATAAATTGACCCGAGCAAAACATTCAACGAGTGTTTTATCGGCTCCTGGTTCATGACATAAATTAAGTTTGTCGTTTCACAGTTTGACAAATTTTTGAAACATCTATATTATAAAATTTCACCTACTATTTAATTAATATTTAAATCCTTTTTTTTTTGTTTAAACTTTGTAAGCTAGCCATAAACATTGAATATTAAAAAAAAATGCTAACTAAAAAAAGCAAATTATATTTTAAAACTAAAAATAATGAGAAAAAGTATTTATACAAACAGCCATGTTAAATTAAACATAAAAAACAATAATGTTAAAAATATTATATTTTTATTAAAAACTGGTGAATTGTTTCTAGAGACTGGAGTGCAAAATGTTCTGAATAACTAAATGTAGATTTTAGAGCTTGTAGGGGAGACTGGGGCATTGCGGCCAGGTAAAATTCAAAGTCTTCTAGAAAATGAAATATCATAGCTAGGACAAAAAATTTTATACCAAATTATAGATGCAGGGCACCTTTCTTAACAATAAAATTTTTTTAAAAATAAATTGAATCAGTTTGGAGTTATTTGAATTTTAATAAAAATAAAAAAATTGGGTTAATCGGTCAGGCATGGGGCATTACGGCCGTTAGGTAGGGGCAATTCGGCCACCTCTATTTATTCATTTAAAAGACAATAAAGGTTTTTTAAAATATCTTTGGTGGAGTGATCATTGCTTTGGGAAATTTTAGAACTCTTTTTAATACCGGAAATCAGCTGTTCCTATTGTTACTGCGCATTTCAAAGACTACTTACAATTATTTATTCAAATTTTTACAAAATATTTAAAATTAATTATGATGAACATATAAAGTATCAAGTTGGGCACATACCTTTTTTGTCTTTTTTAATTTATAATTTCTCACCATGTAAATTTTTCAAATCAAAAATATTAAATGAAAATTATATGATAATGTGGCCGATTTGCCCCCGGCCGCAATGCCCCACTAGGAGTAAACTCTGAATTTTTAAAATTAAACATATTTATTTAAATTTTTATCATGTAAAACTTATATCATTGTAATGCTAGATGTTTTTTAAACCAAAAAATATTAAGTTTTATTATTTTATCTATAGTAAAAAAAAATTAGACGAAAAACAATGACCCTAAAAATATCGTTAAAAACTCCAAAAAAAACAGTTTTTTTAGATAACTTTTTTAAAATAATTTTTTTCTTAATAAAAATTTATTGTATGCTCACTAATTACTAAAAGGAATATTTGATGAAAATTTAAGATTTTTTAAATTATATTTGACTGAAATATATCAAGTGGCCTATTTGCCCCATCGGCCGTAATGCCCCAGTCTCCCTA
>JAUIRJ010000558.1:0-13376 GCA_030555515.1 Acutogordius australiensis | reverse complement strand
TATTTAGCGTCCGAACAGAAAGACAAACAGCAGCATAAAATAAAATATATTATTTTATATAAAGATCAATAAATTATAAAATATAGGAGCTAATTTATAAGATTAAACCTAATTTATTAGGAAATTAAAATCTCTAGTGTTTCCAATCAAACTTTCTAAGTCAGCTAAAAACATTAAAAAATTAAATAATGTTACAAAAAAAAATGAAATTAAAAACAAAAAAAAATGAAATTGTTTAATATATAAAACAGCTAAACTATATTATTCTAACTTATAATATTTTTATTTCAAATGAAAAATGGTGTCATATAGGCTGGCAGTTAAACCTTAATGTTGATTCAAAACTTATTATCCTTAACATTTTTAATCATTATTTAAAATGAATAATTGAAATTACAATTGATGTATCGTTTCTAGCGAATTCATAAACCTCGCCAAACATTTATTGATTTATTGTGTTAAAAAAATTTTTTTTTTCAGCATTATTTCTTTGACCCTCATTTGTGTTATTATATTAAATTTAAATCACACAAAAATAAAATGAAGAAAGAATTTAAAATAAGAAAGATGTTTTTACTTAAATGCTTATAAATTTGTCGAATTGTATTGTAAACAATCAAAATGTTTAGACATGAAAATCGTAAAATGTAGCAATTATCTTAAAAATAAATAAATTTGACAACCTCCAAATGTATCATTTTATCCCATAATTCATTGCGCTCCTTAATCATATTCCTTATGGAATTCGTATCCTTCAAATATTTTTTCCATTTTTGAATTTCTGCTTCATGGACTTGGATAAGCTCGTCTGAATAATCGGCTAAAACATAATTATATCAGAAAAAAATTAAAATGTAAAATAAAAGATAATGACAAAGAACCGGAAATAAACATAGCGGTTTTTAATTAGTTGATTTTCAAAAATGATATTTTTGATATTGACAATTGATGTATAAAATTAAAAAAATCAAGATCGTTGATGAAAGAATTTTTAACTTGAGTTATAATGAGTAAATTTCTTTTTTGCGCTCTCCTGGACGTAACATTCTTCCCAAAGCTCTTTGAGTTCCGACCTCAGTCTACCAATGTAGTTCTCGAGGTTTGCTTTAAGTAGGGCCTGACATCGCTCATATTCGGCCTCGACCTATGAATTATTACATTAAAAATAATTGTACAATTAATTTTTTCCAATAATTAAGGGCGCGTTCAAACTTCATTCGTTTTTACAAAAAAAATTTAAATATTCTGAATATTATAAGTTTAATCATTGTTTTAACTATATTTTCTAAGGCTCGAAACAGTTGCTCTAAGTATAATTCAATATCTTAATAAATTTATATCGAAATCCCTATAAACAAGGCTAATAATCATTCCAATAAAATTGTTAAAAAATTCTAATTCTTAAAAAAAATTTCTACATTGAACCAATTTTAAAATTTGAATGAAGGCTGGACGCGCCCTTAAGTAAGATGACATTCAATTTGAAATGAATTATAAATACATCAACCATTTTAGATCAAAACCAATATTTGGACAGCCATATAGCGTGGTTTTAGGCAAAGCTTACGATACATAAGGAATCTAAACTGTTGTTGATTTTTTTATGAGTTAATTTAAGGTAAGCTCACGATCCTCATTTATTCAAACCGTTTTAAAGCCATATTTTAGGATTTTTTTTCATGAGTTTAGGTCGTACGACCTTGAGCGCATGTAAACTTTGTAGTGTTATACACTTCGATATAAGCACGCTGAGCCTGGTTAGTAGTTGGATAGGTGCTCGCCAACGAATCCCAAAGCCGTCCAATTTTCTGAGAACCTAGGCCTTAAAGCCTAGGTCACCGTCGCGTGTTAAATCTCATTTAACTCTACGGGGCTTGCTGTAGAAAGGGGCAAAGCCCTAACGGGTAAGCCGTCCCCTAATGGGGAAAAAGGTTTGGAGGAAACTCCTATACCACAGGGTTTTTTTTTGATATCATTTTGAGTTTAATTTAACATATTAAACTTTATTCTTTATGTATCCTAAACTATCAAACGAGTTTCACCTCAAATTGCTGTGAGTCCCTTCCTCCCCAAAATGAGTAAAATGTGAAATCCGTTATTAATATACCTTACAAGATTAAGTTATTAATATCGTATAAATAAACAATTACTTTGTGGTATGTTGACAATTTTAGATTGTTGTGTGTATTAACAAAGTTGGATTGGTAATCGGAATCAAGATTAATCCTATCCCAAAGTTCTTTTACGCTTTCCAAAATCATGCTAAGCTTCGTTTCTCTCTCAACTTTCATAAACTTGAGCTAAAATGTTATTCAAAAAAAAATAAGATTAATTCTATATATCATAATAATTAGATAGAAACAGTTATTAACGGTACACATAATAATAGGCTTGGTTTAAATCCCCAAAAAGTTCAAGAGCATATATGTGTTTAACCTGCAATTACTAGGGTGAGAATTTTGTAACGCGAATGCAGGACTCCAATTTTAAACCTCTATAACTTTAAAGGTGATTAGGTAAGGAGAAGAAGAATACCTATATTTTTATTACCAATATAGGTTAACATTAATGTATACTGTATATTTAATTTAACACAAAGTAAAAAAACTGGAAAATGGAAATTTTTCATATTTTCATATATTATAAATAAATCTTCTTAATAAACTAAAAATATTAATATTATTAACAAAATTGTGTTTTTAGGTATATGGAATCATTTTGGGAAAGATTCCTGTGAAAATTTAACAGGAAAAAAATTTTTTTTGGTATAGACCTAAAAATGAGATATTTATAGAAAGAAATGTTAAAAAAATAATTCATAACGTTATACGAACTTTTATTATATTATTAAATATAACTTTTATGAAAACATCAAGAAAATAAGAGTTTTATCTCTGTAGATAGCTCATGACTCTCAAAAATTTGTTGACCTGTGTATTAAGTTTGTCAGACAAATCGAGAAGAAAGAATGTAAGTATACTAACAGGATGAATTGGTTATGGAATCTAATAACGCAAACATACTTGGCCACAAGCAAAGTGCGTTTTTTTGTAAAATTTAAAAAAAAATTAAAAATTTTATCCATGTAAAATCTATAAACATATATACAAAATTGTAAATCTAACATTTAATATGCAACAACCTAAAAATTTAAAATTTTACTTTTAGAAATCTTTTACATGGGACAATATGTTTATATTCAAGAACTTATAAAAACTACCGCTGGTATTTATTTTTAGGAAAAAGCATATGCTGCACCCTTCAAACGTTTTTTTCAAATTTATAATATTTCAATAATTTGAATAATTATAAAATAGAAAATAAATCAACCAAGTTTTTCCAAAAACAAACTCTTTGTAAAAGACCCCATTAAATATCGACTCACTTAATTTGTTTAAAAACTAAAAAAACATTCAGTAATTATATTAATTTAAAATCATCTTGTTTTTAAAGTCAATATACGCAAACATTAAATATTATAAAATTATTTTGTATTATATATATTTTTGAAAACACAAAAGGTGTTGGCCACAAACAAATAACCCAACAAAAGTTTTAAATACAGAAGGAAATATTTGAAAAATAAAGATTTGCAATTTTTTTTAATTATAAATATTTTGTTATAAATGGATGTTATTTAGTTTCTATCTCATCTATAAAAATAGACTTGTGTGTACTTTTCACCTTTAACATTTTAAAAATTTCTATATAAGTTCTAGCCAGAAGTTTAAAACAAAAAGGTATATGTTTAACCAATACTTATATAATATTAATTCTGTAAATAATTAAAATTATTTTAAGTTAACTTTAAAATCAACTTTAAAAGTGTGAAAATTTAATGAGTAATTTGTTATAAAATTAATTTAAGATTAAATACATTTTCCAGTAATTCATTCATATCCTTCAGTTGCACTTGTGTTAAATTAAAAACTACATCAAAAGTGTGAGATATTTCTTTAGTCATTTCTTTTTCAAGTTCTGACTTTGTATCATATTCTAGCTCAGAAAACAGTTTTAATATGTCTTCCTTTAAATCTTTATATCTATCAAATCTTTTAGCCTAAAAGTAAGAATATGATTTATAAATACTCTTTCAAGTTCTAAACTTTTTACATATTCTTTAAAATCAGCCAATTGTTCATGTGAAGGTATTTCAACATGTAATTTATAATGCTTAATGTCCTTCATATAAGAACATAGTTCATTTTCAATTTGCCTCAAATTGGTCAATTCACCAACTCTTTCATTTTTTTCTAATGTCAGTTTATCAAGTTTTATTGATAGTTCCTTGTTTAAATCTATAAGACCCAATTTTTGATCAATCTAAAAAGGTGTTTAATAATGTCCAATTGCAAGAATATGTAAAAAGGTGACCATTTACCTTAAAATTTTCATCCAGATTTAATTGTTTAATCAATATAGTAATTTTTTCTGCCATTGAATGAGCTCTAGTTGTATACTGATCCTTTAAAACTAATTCCTCCTCTATCATTCGTTTCAATATAATTTTGCAATGCTCATAAACTTGAGATGATCTATTTTCAACAATGGATTCGTCAAATCCTATTTCTTCCCAAATTGAATATAATTTAGATAAAGAAGTCTTAACAATATCAAGAAGCCGATTATCAATATGCCTAAACAATAATAATTAGAAATTAATAGTTGAGCAAGTCTAAAAAATATTATTAGATACCCGCTCATTGAAAGTTATATTTTTAGAACTGTTATTTTAAAATTTATGCGCAAATTCTATAGGCTGTGTAGTACGTGAGTGAACGGTTATCATTGCCTTGCATAGGCTGCGGCTAATACCAATTTCAAAATTATTAAAAAGAATTTTTAAATAATAAAAAATTTTAACGGCGAATATCAATTTTTAAATAATAAAAAATTTTAACGGCGAATATCAATTTTTAAATAATAAAAAATTTTAACGGCGAATATCAAAAAATGTAATTTTATGATATTTAGCCGTTATAAAATTTTTTAATTTTTTATAATTTTTTTGCACTAGCCACTTTAATGTTAATCAAAGGCCCTCATATATTTTTCTTCAAAACTTTTTTTTAATAGCCGCAGCCTAAGATTATATAAAAGCCCTTTCAATTTTAAAAAAAAATTAACGGCTATCAAAAAATGTTAATGTTTAAACTATTATAAGTTTAGAAGTTTTTAGCATTAAAAACTATTTTTTAAGTGCAAAGTGATTTTTGTTTTTATAAAATTTTGAAAATTCTAAAAATTTTAAAAATGATATTTTTTTTAAATTTTTTTAAAAAATTTTTTATTTCAGAAAAAGCAAAAGTGCATAAACTAAATTTGGAACTAAAAATTTGCGTTTTATTTCAAAATAAAATTTTATAGAATGTTGAAAATTTTACGAAGACAAAACCTCACTTTGCGCGCGCCCTTAAGTTGGGTAGAACATTTTATAAAAGATTCATGGAAAAAAAAATTATGAAATAAAAATTTATTTTTGTTTCTTTCAAAATTAAAAAAAATATTTCTAAATAAAAAAAATATGTCTAAATACAAAAAATTTTAGCGACTAATATCAAAAAATAAAAATTTAGGTTTTTTGGTCGTTTTAGAATATGCCTAAGGGCGCGTTCAGACTCATTTCAAATTTTTAAAAAAAATTTAAAAATTTTAAAAATTTTGTATTTTTTAAAATTTTATTTTTTTTCAAAATTTTTTAAAAATTTTCTTTCAGAAAAACTTTTTAATTGCTAATAACAAAAATTGGCGGATTTTTGTAAAAAAGCGTTCATTGTCAAAAAGTATAAATTTCAAAATTTTTAAAAATTTTAAAACTTTTCAAAAAAACGAATAGTCTGAACGCGCCCTAAATGTTTTTTCTCACAAGCCGCCTCAACGTTATTCACATGAGTGCAATTTTTTTTCGTAAAACTTTATTTTTCACTAGCCGCAGCCTTAGCAAGGCATTTTACAGAAAAATAATAATTTTTATTATTATTATACAATCCAAACGGCAGGACGAACACGAATAGATTTTTTTTTTTCATTGTTAGCTTTTTGCCATTGAGGCAGTGAGCTCTTTCAATTTAAGTCTCCATTTGTTTCTATCTCTACACTCATTTCTATTTAGGTTGTGACATCTCATGCTAGCGTCTACTCTTTGAGACCAGGTGAGTTTAGGTCTGCCCCTTTTATTCTTGCCTTGCACTTCAATTGCATTTACCAGATTGCTTAGATACCCGTCTTTTTGCCTCATAACGTGTCCAAACCATCGGAGTCTGTTGATTTCGACTTTATTTTGTATGGGTGTTATGTGTAAACTTCCAAGTATATGACCGTTGCGGATCTTGTCTTTGCGAGTCACCCCGAGAAACATCTGCAGCATGCGCATTTCCATAGTTTGTAGTATTCTTTCATCGCTTTTCCTTAACGCTGTTGTTTTAAGCCGTATGTTATTGCCGGTTGTACTATGCTTGAGTTAGCCTTGCCCTTAACTTTTATTTGTATATATTTGTCGAACAGGACACCTGTCAACGATCTCCATTTTAGCCACCCAACTTTGAGTTTGTTCCTAACTTCTTGCTCGACGTTTTCATCGGATTGTAGGTAAGCACCTAGGTAGGTTGCTGTTGGCTTTGATTTGAGAGACCAGTCATCGTTAATTACCAGTTGTTCACCTTCTGAGCCTCCGAAAACTATCAATTCAGTTTTGTCTTTGTTAATTTTTAGGCCTAGCTTTTCAATCGCTTTTATCCAATTATTCAGACTTTCACACATCTCCTGCGGGGTTTCAGCCATTAGTAGAATGTCGTCAGCGTACAGTATGTGCCACGGTGGATTTGTGGCAACGCTCTTTGAGATCACGTCCATCACCGCGATGAATAGTAGGGAACTTAGGCCGAACCTTGGTGCACACCTTCATTAATTGTAAATCCTTTCGATGTTCCTGACGAACTCCTTACATACGTCAAATTTCTTTCATACATACTCTGAACCAACTTGATATACATCTCAGGAACATTCTTTCTCCTCAAAGCCCACCATACTACTGATCTTGAAATTTTGTCGAAAGCTTTTTCCAAATCTACCAATGTGCAGTAGAGCTTTTTATTCTTTCTCGTGAAACGTTCTGCCATGTTGCGCACGGCATGAATCGCGTCAATTGTCGACCCTCCTTTCATGAACCCGCATTGCTCAATACCTATATCGATTACGCCTCTTAATCTGGCTTCTATAACTTTTTCGAAAAGTTTGAAAGTATGTGACATTAGTTTGATGCCTCTGTAATTGTGACAGTCAAATGCGTCGCCTTTATTTTTGAAGATTGGAATAATGTAGCTTTCTTGCCAATTCGGAGGTATTTTCTGATATGTTAATATCGAATTGAATAGAGTCGTTAACGCCGAAATTTCCTCATCTCCTAAAGATTTCCAGCACTCAATGGGTATGTTGTCGGGACCTGTCGCTTTCCCGTTTGAACACTTTTTGAGCTGAAGGCTGACTTCTGATTTTGAGATTGGTGGTATTAGGTTACAGTTTGGGGGTATCTCCTCGAGCTCAATTCTATTTGTGTCGCTGTTCAGTAATTCATTGAAGTATTCTTTCCAACGCTCCAGTACCTTTGTTTGGTCTACGAGAAGCTTGCCTTCTTTGTTTTTGATGAACTTTACGTTTCCGTCACAATCTCTTGACTGTCTTTTACGTTGCTTTGCCATCTTGTATACCAAATTTTGCCCACTTTTGGTGGCCATCTCCTTGTATGCTTGTTCATATACTCTTTTTCGCTTCTCGTACGACATTTCTCACAACTTTGCATTGTTCTTTGTAATCAAGCTTGTCGTCGAATGTTATTAGTCTTAGACAAAATTTTAATAACTAGTTTTGTTTTTTATATATTTAAGAAATATGTCACAAAATTTTGGCCAATAATATACAATATTTAAAGATATTTAAAATTAAAAAAGTGTTGGGGTCCGTATGGACCGCATAGTGCTAATCGGTTAAAAACTAAATATTTTATAAAGAAAAAAAATAATTCCTATCAGTATTATAAAATATAAACATTCTAAATACTAAATATGTAAAAGATTGCAATTTTTTTAGTTTTAGTTTACATTCAAGCAATAGGTTTTACATTGAAATTGACAGTATGAGGTCTAGACGGACCCCATTAAATTTTGTTATTAAACTTAGACCAATTTTAATTATTAGTTTTTATTATATTTTAAGGAAAAAAGTCACAAAAATTTTAATCATAATATATGATATTTTTGGGAATATTCAAAATTTAAAATGTGCTGGGGTGGAGTCCATATGTGGACTTAAACATGCACAACCTTACATTTTTAATAATATTATTATCTATTTGATTTGGATTATATAGATTAACCCGCGATTAGACCTGTATGGTCCATACGGACTCCAGCACATTTTGAATTTTAAATATTATCAAAAATATTATATATTATTGGCTAAATTTTTGTGAAATTTTTCTTAAATATACAATACACAAAACGAGCAATTAAAATTTAGTTTAAAAACAAAATTTGTTTAGAATTTAGAAAGTATTGGGGTCCATCCACTCTCTCAATTTCAATGTTAAAAACCATATTTATACCTCTATTTAAATTTAAACTTAAATTAGAATATGTGACCCGGCTTCGCCCGGGATATCCCTTTATTATTGCATGCTTATTAACGCATTACCTTAACTCAAATGCTTTGCCCATTACTCGACCAATATAAACTCAATGAGGCTAAAAATTTTATGGAAAATAAAGGTGAGTATATTTAATATTCATCAATAAAAAAATAAGGTAATTTACTAAATAAAAAATTCGAAACCGCACTTTAAAGAACGAATATTATGGATATTTGGAGTTTTGGCATGAAGATTATAAATTTAAATTATCAAAGTGTCGCTCAACTTTACTTTAAGGGAATTTGAGGTTAAATTTGAATACGCTCTATTTATGATAAATTTTGGGAATTGAGCGAAGTTTTAAGCAAGCCTACACTAAATTTTACAAACTTTCATTTAAAAAGCTGATGTTTTTCATTAAATAATGGTCATTTTGGACTTTCAAATGTTAATATCTTAAAAACTATAAGCGAGCGACAATTTTTAACAAAAAATTCGGGATTTTTAGGGCAATATTGACCTAGAAAAAATTATTTTATAGTCAGAATTTTGAGATAATCGAACTCGAGTAAAAAAATCCAATTTTTTGAAAAGTTATAAAATATCGTATCTTAATAATGGGAGTAGCTAGATATCTGAAATATTACACGTGCATTAATAGGATTATACTTGATAAAGAATAAAAATTTCAATAATATTTTTTGACAAAGTGGAACAAAGATAATTGCAAATTAGTTAATTTAATGAGATAAGAAAGATGAGATACATAAAATTATTGCAAGCAATTTAAGAATACAGTTGAAAAATAATTTGTCAAAGGAAAAATATGCTATTATTTGGGTATAAATATCAAAAATATTTTTAAAATGAATAGGATTATATCTAATATTCAAAATTTTAAATAAGATATCTTTAAAACACTCCTGTTTTAATCTTTTTTTAAATTTTGGTTATATCTTAAAATGAAAATCATACCTATAATATGCAGTAAATGGGCCAAATTTACAATAAAAAGTTTATACTAAAAAACATCAAAATCAAACTGAAAAAAATTCTATGAATAATTAAATATAATTTTATTAATATTTAATAAAAAGGATAATGTGTAAAATTTTAGTTATTTCCAGTACTTTTGCTTTAATAAAGATGAAAGATGGAAATAAAAATTACAATAATTTGTATTTTCTGACAAAAAGTTAAATATACAATAATTTTAAGTGCTATTTATAATGTTTATCACAAATTATTAAAAAAACTAAGTGCAGAGATAGCTTTAAATCTAAGATTAACTACTTTATAAAAATACAGAGGTAAGAATGTACCTGGCCAGACTTTGGTAACAATGATTTTAATATTTCATTCTAAAAAAATAATAGATATGAATTGGTCATTTCTAGACTTTCAAACGTTAACATCCTAAAAACTATAAGCGAGCGACAATTTTTAATAGAAAATTCGGGATTTTCAAGGCAATATTGACCTAGAATTCTTTTAAACGACTTTGGTCTGGGGGTCGTTGTATTAGGAACAGGCACGATTCTAGACCCCTTTTGGGGGGGCAGTGCCCCCCCAAAAGTTTTTGTTTGCCCCCCCAAAAATAATTGAATTTGCCCCCCCCCAAAAATACATAGTAATTTTATGTTTGCCCCCCCAAAAATAATTGAATTTGCCCCCCCAAAAATACATAGTAATTTTATGTTTGCCCCCCCAAAAAAAATTGAATTTGCCCCCCCAAAAATACATAGTAATTTTATTTCTTCCACATAATATAATTAAATTTCCGTCAAAAATATCTAAAAAATATTTACTTTTTTTAATTATTTTTATTCATTAATACTTCTCATCCGCAAGAGAGATCAAACTAACAGAAATATATAGAAAATTTTGATTTTACAGAAAGCTTATTTGTGAAACCAATTCATAAATCTGATGCCTAAATAATTTTCCTAGTTAACACAATCTTTTGTTAGAATCTAATCTAAAACCAAAGAACCTGATCGCACAATGCTACGATGGGGCGAACGTAATGCCCGGGAAAAAAATGGTGTTCAAGTATTTCTAAGCAAAATAGCTGGACACCATGTCCCTTATATTCACTGCTTTAACCACCGATTGCATCTTGTTGTAAAAGATTGTCTTATTTTAAGTGAAGGGAAAGATTTTTTTGATAATTTTTCTTCCCTTCATAAATTTCAACATGATGCAATCAAGGTAGTTAGTGAATGCGGGACCATACCGGCTGTTGCCTTATTGGTGGTGTGGTCACTACCTGCTAATTTTTTTTTTAAATTCTACAAAAATATTTAATATTCTTTTAAAAATTAAAAATAAAAAACTTTTATATCTTCAGGTCACAGGGCCGAATCGGGGTTTTTTGACCATATTTAAAATCAACTATTTATTTTTTTGTATTTAATTGAAAGATTATTTTGAAAGATTATTTTATTGATTAAAAATAGTTATAGATCAATTTCGATGCAGAACGATTTATGTTTTAAAACTTCTGATTTAATACACCATTGTTTGTTAGAAATTAAACAATTAAGAAATAAAAGTACATGAAGATTTATTCAAAAATTGTTTTAATATAATATTTTTTTAAATGACAATAATTTATCTATGGATAAAAGAAAAACTAAACCTAAAGATTTTTCTGATTTTTATTTATATTTTAAATATTAATGATGAATTAAAAAGTATTTCTTTTAATATTATTAATTCATTTATATTTTGATAATAGATTTTTTACCGATAATAGTTGTTTAAAATCTTTAGATTCCCTTTATAAATTTGATAACCCTTTATTTTAGATATAAATATATTAGAGCCTCTTTTAAAAATAAGTAATATTGATAAAAATTCATTATCTAAAGAAAATGACCTAGCCAAAAATTTTTTTAATAAGAAACTTAATAATTACAAAGAATGTGTTACTATTGATTTTGTTAAATTTTTATATGATTACAATGATGCGTTTTCTAATCTATTTAACATTTTTCCAATAAGTTTGTTAATTGGCTCTTCAACGTCGAGTTGTGAGGCCACATTTTCTTCTTTAAGAAGGATAATAACGGCTGACAAGTAGTGATCTGCTTAAAGGTGATTTGGTTCTTTTAGAACACGAAAAACCATTAACTAGGGGAGTTTAATTTTTATGAATATTGTAATTTAATTAAAATCCCTTAAGAAAAAATAGTTTGATCAATACAATACACTGCTCATGATCAGCTAATTATTGCTTACTATTTTAACATGGTTGCAAACTTTTTTTATGCGCATTTAACGTTTATGTCCATGTTTTATTTAATTTTTTACCCTAATATTAATAACTAGTTATATATAACCAGTGTTTTTTCATATTTATTCTTCCAAATTAGCATACTTATACATTTTGTTTTCATGATAATCAATTTTATTTCACTTTTCATTTTCTAAAATCCAAAGTTTAATATAATTCATTTTTATTATTCATATATATAATATTTTTAATTTTCATGCGCAATGATGCCAAATGATAACTTACAATTAATTCAAATCTCATATTTTTAAGCAATTGATTTTAGTGAAAACAATTAATTTTAATTCACATATTCAATTTATAAACTCATTTTTTTAATTAAGAATATAATAAATTACTATTAATTTGTTAAAAAATTTTGAACATGGATTCCATTGTTGTACATGTATAATTTTTGCCGTGACCGAAGGTCACGGCTAATTTTGCCGCCGAAGGCGGCAAAAAATTTTTTTCTGCCCCCCCACGAGTTTTTTTTGCCCCCCTAAAATGGAAAAGCTAGAATCGGGCCTGATTAGGAATTAGCCTATAATTTAAAATTGGTTGTGTCTATCTAACATATATTTAGAAATCATATGGTATTTGAAATTAAAAATATAAAATATTAAAATATAAAACTATAATTAATATAAAAGATAACATTGATAAACATGTTAAATAAAAAGAATATTTATTACCGTTAATTATATTTCTTGGCTATTATAGTGAAATTTCTTATAATGTACGTTTTATGTACCTTTCGGTACCTGATGCATAACTCGGCTCCTATATACTCTAAGAGGCTGAAATTTGCATCGAATTTCAAGTAAACATTTTTAAATAAGCTATTAAAATTTGAAAGTATTTTATAGTCAAAATTTTGAAATAATAGAACTTGAGTAAAAAAACCCAATTTTTTTTGAAAAGTTTTAAAATATCGTATCTTAATAATGGAAGTAGCTAGAGGTCTGAAATTTTTCACGTGCATTAATAGGATAATACTTAATATGGAGTAAAAATTTTTAAAAATATTTTTTAATTATTTTGGGCGTAAAACGTTTTTTCCGTTTTAATTAAGAAATATGCACACCTCGTAGATAAAAACAAAAAATTTGCCATCTTAGACACCTTTTACACAAACGATTTTTTTTTCGTCGATTTTGAACGGTAATCACTAATACTCAAAAATTTAATTTCTAATAATATAGATAACGGAAGTAGCTAGAGGTCTGAAATTTTTCACGTGCATTAATAGGGATATACTTGATATAGAATAAAAATTTCAAAAATATTTTTTAATTATTTTGGTCGTAAAACGTTTTTTTCGTTTAAAAAAATGCACACCTCGTGGATAAAAACAAAAAATTTGCCATCTCAGACACCTTTTACACAAACGATTTTTTTTTCGTGGATTTTGAACGGTAAACAAAAAACCTCGAAAATTTCATTTTTAATAATATAGATAAATGCAACCTTATA
>JAUIRJ010000557.1:0-13429 GCA_030555515.1 Acutogordius australiensis | reverse complement strand
TTTTTAAATTCAGTCACCTCAATAATTATTATGATACATAGCAGTAATAAATTTAAAATTTGGTGTAATTTCTCACTAAGATAAATCTTTTTAACCCAATAGGGTATGCCTAAATCTGAATTCTTTATCTAGTAATTTACCGAATCCTTAAAATGAATTTTTTTATAGGGAATTTATAAAAAAAGAATAATTATAATATGTATGCAGGATTATGGTTATGCACAATAAAAAAACTTGTCTTAATTATGTTTATTAATATTTATTTACAACTTTAATCAATTTATGGCTCTACTATACCAAAATTTGCAAAGGTTAGTTACAAACAGTTATGCCGCCTATTTACCATGATTCGGATTGGTCAAAGTGGAGATTAGGCCATTTATTGCTTTGATTTGATTTAAAGACTAGAAATCTAAAAATTAAAAATTGAAATTGGAACCTGAAAGCTCCAGTGCCAGTCTGTCCGAGAGTTGGACCGACAAATTAAAAAAGGGTTTGACTTGAATGAGAAAAACCTGGGGTCCTTAGCTATATTAAAAGGAACTGAAATTGACAAATTCATCTTATCAATAAGAAATGTAATCTGAAACATTTGAAAAAAATGATTATATAAAAGACTATATTATTTTATTTTGGTTAAACAGTTCTTAAAACATATATTTAGAATTAAATTTGTAACTTTTGATTTCATACAATATTAAAACATTTAATATCTCATTTTATTACAAACATTTGGAGATACGGCGCCATATTTATTGGCCCCCACAAGCTGCTTAGGGTGGACCGGCATTGGATCTGGGTGCTTCATAATTTTTGGCAAAATATTGCAAATTTTTGAGAGTTAAGAGCTAATAACAAAGTCAAAATGCCGTCTTAGGAATTTTTAAATCCGTTTGTTACCGTTTTCCCTAATAAATAAATCAGCTATGAGCATCAAGGGCGTAGCAAGTTGTAAAGCTTGGGGGGAAAAGGGGGGGGGTGGGGTTTCAAAAAAAATTTTTGCCAAATATTAATGGAATTTTAAATGTAATTTAATTTTATATTTAATTGGTATTTAATTTGGAAGGGGGGAGGGGGGATATGCACTAAAAATTTTTAATTTGCGTGGGGATATGGCATGCTTGGAGGGGGTTTCATCTCCAAACCCCCCCCCCCCCCTCCCTTCCTCTCTCCTACGCCAATGATGAGCATTAAAAAATTTAAAAAAAAAGATTTACGCGATTAGCAGTGTGGGGTCCATATAAACCCCATTACATCTTGTTGAATATCTTTAAATTTCATATTTAGCGGCCAAATTATTTTGACTTTTCTTTAATATTAAATAACCAGAACGAGTAAAATTTGTTCTAAGTTTATTAAAAAAATTGTAATTTAGAAATTGAATTGGGGTTCATATGGACTCCACCCTCTCAATTTCACTGTTGAAAAACATGTTGTTTCCTCTATTTAAATTAAAACTTACATAATTGCAACCTCATATTCCAGTTATTTTTTTAATAATTTTAATTTTTGAATTTACAAAATATTTTTATTGAATAATAATAATATGAAATATTTTTTTTCTTTAAAATATTTTGTTTTAATGGTAAATTATATCCAAAATTAATTTTTTACATCAAATTTTAAATTTCATGAAACTCTCTAAATATGTTTTACCAGATCTAAAAAGATTTGATCAATGATTTATACATTTAGTTTATTGACATGATTAAAAACAGTTTTTCAGATTTTTTTTCTACTTTGTGTCAAATAAAATTTGCTATATATATTAATGATAACTTATATTATTTTATAAGTAAAGGGCACGTATTTTTCTTTAAAAATAAAACAATAGGTCTTAGTTTCAATAATTTTGAAGTTATAGTATTACTAAGGTTCGTACGGACCCCCACTTTAGCAGCGTTACAAATTTTCACCCTAGCATTCGCGGGTTAAAAACATAAATTAATTAATCTTTTTTATCTATTCACAATAGCTAAACTATTAATATTAAACTTCAAATATTATTTGTAAAAAAAACAAAGAATTGGTATTTCCCCCATACCTTTCCCTACTTAGGGGCGCCATACCCGTTAGGACTTTGACTCTTTTAATCCGAAAAAAGCAATTATTAATGCCGACGGGTTAAATAGTAATATTTGCTCGCACGCCGGCGACCTAGGTTTTTAGCCTAGGCTGTTACTTTTAGATATATGGTTTAAGACCTGCTGCCTAAGCAGGCCACTCAGAAGCTTCAATGTGGTTGCACATATATGCTATTTTCCCGAAGAAAAAAGTACTTACTGTGCACGGATTCGAACTCGCAACCTCCTGCGTATAAGGCAGAAGGTTTGCCACTGAGCTATCTGCCGATGCACTATATAGGTTGGGGTGCCATATTATGTATCTAAATGTTGATGCAACAGATGGATATTAAAAATTATATTACTCAATGATTGAAATAAAAAATATATGTTACAGGTGATTTATGTGAAAAAAAAATAATATTTTTTTTAAGAATATTGTCGGTCGCAATATCGATCAATTTGTCAAAAAAAGTTAACTTCGAAATACAGTAAATATATATTTCATTTCAGTGCAAAATTATAACTTTTATCCTTTTTGGTAGTTAATAAGAGAAGGTTGATCAGCCATTGGGAGAAGGTTGGTCCGCCACAGAGTACCAAATCCCACTATTAATATGAATCCATGGCTTAAAAGAGATATTAACAATAAAAGATAATTATATGAATAAGCTGGTAAATATATTTTGATATTAATCATCTAATTAATTCAATTGAAGATATGATAAATCTGATTTTATAGCTTTAAGGATACTTTAATAACCGCCAAAATCTCTCAAACCGTTTTTTATAAAATATTAGCATTTTTTGTTAAATACTAAACGAGACTCTAGAAAAAACGCATTTTAACGCGTTATTTCCAAGGCAGTAATAAAAAATCTATTTATATAATCATAGTCTCTGTGGCATTATCGTTTAGATGGAAAATAAAATTAGACAGGGCCATACTTAAATTTCTAGTAAAAATAAACATATTATAAAATAACTGATTATATGACAACCACTAATTTAAACAAAAGATAAAGTAAAACTCTAAAAAATTCATAATTATTAAATAATTGTAATTTTCACTTAAATAATATAAAAGCCCAAAATATTAAAAAAAATAGAAAAGTATTTATGATACCATATAACTCAAATGCTGAGACATAGGCCATTCTAATATCGATTAAGGTCATGAATGATGCTTAATTCGCGAGTCGCACTGTGTCATCCACTACAAATTTCTTTAAAATTATGTTTTTTGTAACTTTTATTAGTTAAATTACACATGAAACTTTGGTGTAAAAACTTAGCATTTGCTGATAGTCCAAATTATTTATTAGTTTAAATTACTTTAATAATTTTTTTAGAGACTCTTATTTTATTTATTGCAAAAACGTGTTTTTTTTTAAATAAGGAAATTATTTTATTCCACGCCTATTCAAAGTTGTTTGCTCCCAATAGAAATAATTGCATGAAGTCAAATAAATTTATTAGCAAGTATTATAGATTTTATATTTTGAATAATATGAAATTTATTGAGTTAGATATTATTAAGTTATTTTTTAAATATAACAAAGGTCTAATTATGGTAAATACCAAAAAATGTTTGCAAATTGAAAAAATTTTTAGGTAAAGTTTTATTAGGTCCCCCGGCACTCTCTAATAAAATATATGCCATTTTTAAATATTTTAGTGATTATCATTTCTGTACTTTTTTGGTTTAACCAACTTTTAAAATTATTTTAAAATCATATATCACATTCTTTAAAAATAAACTAAATAATTTGATAGTAATATGATTGCTATTTTTTAAATTTATTTCAGAGCAACTAAAAATCTATAATTATGTAATATTAAAAGTGCGCAAATCTGATTTGGATTGGAGTGTCTCTGCTCTAAAAAATAAAATGGCGCATAAACTAAATCTTCATAATACAGCAAATATATCCTTAAACAAATCAATTAATTTATATATTTCATATATGTGATGATGGTATATGATTTTAAAATAATTTTAAACGGTGATAGTTATTGAACCAAGAAAAAGCGCAAAAATTGTACGCACAGAAATTGTACAAAATGACGTCATTTTTATAAGAGAATTCTAAGTAGTCTAATTTGTCTAGCAAATAAGATATAGAACATGGTATAACGTACAAAATAAAAGAGCCAATTATTTTGCAGCCATAATATAGACAATAAACTTTCTTTTTTATATGCTTTTAGAGGTAAGACATCATTTTTTATACTATTTTTAGTTAAGAATTTAATAAATTTTGCTTATAAAAACAAGCGTTGGATTTAAATTAACATTTACCTTTTCACCAAAAATTTATAACCCAAATTCGAATAAAAATCAGCAAATTAGCAACCTTTTTATACCTGCCTAATGGCGGGCAATTCAAATTTTTTTTTAATTTGATTAAAAATACTAACCAAATTGCGACAAATTTAAAAATTTAGGTGATTCGAAAATTAATTTGTGAACTATATGTTTTTGCATCGCCAATATAAATATAGAAATTATTGCAATTATTCTAAATATGTTACGTGCCTCGTATTTATAACATTATATTATAATTTTATATACAAATCTCCGAAACTAACGTTAGAATCTAAATCTTATTATGCATATGTTAAATATATTGGACATCCTCCAAATCTTGGGCAAGGTGGTAAGGCCGCTAATCTTACAGATTTAAAAGAAATTGAACTTGCTAGAGCAAGATTTAAGCTAGATTCTTTTAATGTGCTACTCAGCAACAGAATATCCTTAAATCGTAGTGTACCTGATAATAGACCAAAGGAGTATGATTCACATTATAAATTTACCTTATTGTAGGTGCCTAAATATTGAATATGATGATGTTTTGCCCAGTGCAAGTGTTATTATAGTGTATAATAATGAAGCTTTCTCTGCTATAATCAGGCTTATATTTAGTTTGATTAACAGATCACCATCAAAATATTTGCATGAAATAATATTATATGATGACTTCAGTGATAAAGGTAAAATCTTATCTTTTTACCCTCCTAAAATAAATTACAAAATAATCACTCAGTTAATTAAAAAAAAATACTAGTGGATTCTGTATTTTATTATTTTAAAAAACTTACATATGTGGCATAGTATTTAGGAAAGCACTAATCCTTTTTTTCTATGATTAATTTAAAATTATTCATTTATGGAACTCACTTGAGATTTAAAATCCTGACAGGTTTTCTGTAAATTTATTAGAAATGTTATTGCATGATGTCATTAATAGTTTTTAAATTATGATTTTAAACATAGACTACAGACTAATAACTTTAGCAATCAGATTTTTATAACTATTGGTATAAAAATTTGTCTGATATATCATTGTTGGTTGATGTGTAAATTTTAACACTTAGGGATTAATTTTGTAATTTTAAATGTTTAAAATCAAAATTTTAATTTTTTTTCAAAAATATAAACTTTGCCCATATTACATCATTGTTCAAAATATCATGATTTTTTTAAATAATGTTTAAAAATATTAGCTTGTGTTGTTGACCAATAAAGGGCCAAGCTTAGCATTGCATATTTAAAAATTTGATAACATTTAAAATGATTTTGTTTTAGCACTATGTTTAATTGCTTAAATTATTTAGAAAATTTTAAAGGAGCTAAAATTTTAAAAATTATAATTGCAAATTTTGTGTCTTTATTTGTGCCAATGACATTCAAATTTTTTTTTGAATAATTGTAGAATGTTAAATTGAATTATATTTATTTTATAAATAATTTGTTATTTTTGAAAAATATTAATTTCATGGGCATATGTGATGTTTTATTTTTATAACTATAAAAAATTTATCTCACTAAATAAATTTTCTGTGCTTTTAATAGAGAAGTTTTTGTCTAAATGTGCATAATAATGTGCCTTGTAATTTTTTAGAATGTTTAATGAACATAAAATATTAATTAAATAAAAAATTTAAATTTAAAAAAAATATAAATCAACATATAACCATGATCTACCAAAAAAATTATTCAACCCCAACCAAATCAGTATGACTGTTCTTCAATTAATTTTTGACATGCCATATATACTTTAAGTGAATGGTCATCTTAACTGGTAAAAAATAACTGAATCAGAAAATATAATACAGGTCAACAAATATCAATGTCAGAAACGTTCTATGAAAGCATAAAAAAACATCCCCATGATGGACTAATCTCATATATATTTTTTGTTTATCTTAATTCCTTCCATCTTTGGCTCCTTAGATCCGTCTACAACGAAAAATGCCTTATTTGACCATATTGACATATCTAAATCTACCCTTAAAAGTAAAAATCTCTTGTAACTTATATTTTTTATCACAATTAATAAAAAATAAATTTAATTAATAGCTTCTACATCGGCATTTAAATAATACAAAAAAATTTCGTGTCTAAACTTAAATACGACACGATATATTATCGGTTTTTGATGAAAATAATAATTGAAGTTTGAATTTAATAGTTTTAACTACTGTGAATATGCAAAAATAATTTTTCAATTTATTTTTGTTTCAAATCTTTTTTGGTTTTTTTACCCTTTTTTCTAAAATTTCAATGTTTATAACTGACTAACTAAGTTTGATTAGGAAATACGGTAAAAAGATTTGATATACCCTAAGATGGCAGGTTTCATCTCTGTAGACTCCTAACTCTCAAAAAAATGTTGACCTGTGTAAGCAGAAAAAAAGATTAATTTTTTCGTTTTTGTTAATGTTAGAGGAATTGAAGAAACCACTGGCGGATTACGTTAATGACAATTTTAACCCTAGCCTTGTCAAAATCTTTAGTAGTACAAAAAGGTTAGGTCTTATCCGTGCCAAAATTGAAGGTGCTAAACACGCTTCTGGGGATGTCTTGGTTTTCCTAGATGCCCATTGTGAAGTTGGGATTGGATGGTTTTTTTATTATTATTTTTATTGATGAATCTTAGTATCATTATTGTAATTTGTTAAAATTATTATTAAACAGTTCAACAAATATCAATGTTACAAATTTTTTTTTATAAAAACATTAAAGAATGCCTTCCTATGATGACCTTTTCTCATATATATTTTCCGTTTTCCTTAGTTTCTTCTGCCTTTGGCTTCTTAGATCCGTCCATATCGAAAAATGGCCTTTTTTACAGATTTTGCGACATAAAGTACCAAAAAAAAATTTAGAATCTTTTTATTTATAAAAAAATCCCTTTTAACTTATAATCTCAAGAATAATAAAATTAAGTATATAAAGCTCTTACATTTTAGATAATACAAAATATTTTGCGTCCAAACTTAAATACGTCACAATATATTATCGGTTTTTAATGAAGATATATTTCAAAGTTTGAATTCACCAGTTTTATTGTTAATGCAAAAAAAATTTCAATTTATTTTAGTTTTTAAATATTTTTTGTTTTTTTCGACATTCTAATTCATGATTATAGCTGACTATTTTAATTTGATTAGAAAAACGGATTTAAAAATCCCTAAGATGGCAGGTTTAATCTTAATTAGCTCATAATTCTCAAAAATTTGTTGATCTGTGTTATTGTAATTATTTGATCCGACGACCTAAAATGCATGTAAACTTTGTTGTTCTCCGATCAAGTTAAGCAGCGTTGAGCCTGGTTAGTGATTGGATGGGTGACCGACAACAAATCTAATTGCAGTCTATTTTTCTTAAAGCCTAGGCCTGAAAATCTAAATCACTGGTGCGTGTTTAATCATCTTAACACTGTGGGGCTTGCCGTAGATTTGAGGCAAATCCTTGACAAGCGAATCCCCTAACATGGAAAAAGGTTGAGATGAAATTCCTAACCATTGATTTTTTTATTATTAATATTTGGTTCGGGCTCAAACATGTTAGCCTTTCATGCTAGAGATCTGGTGTTCACAACCCTCCTTGAGTAGATATTCTTTTGGTCAACTTATAGGCTAAAATCAAGATCGTAAGGACAGGGGTGCTAAACTGGGAATACCCCTGTATAACACAGGTCAACTAATTTTTGAGAATGAGCTAACTACAGATATCAAACCTGCCATCTCAAGGATTTTCAAATCCGTTTACCGCTATTTCTAATCAAACTTAAATCAGCTAATTTTAGAAAAATGTCAGGAAAAAAACGAAAGAGATTTAAAACAAAAAAACAATTGAAATTTTTTTTGCATGCTCACAACATCCAAACTGTTAAATTCAAACTATATATAATATTTTAATTAAAAACCGATAATATATCGTGTCGTATTTAAGCTTGGACGCGAAATATAAGAGCTTGAACTACTACAAAATTTTATTTCTCATTATTTGAAATAATAAATATAATTTAGAAGGGAATTTTATAAAAAAATGTCCTTTAATTTTTTCTTTTTAGGGTATTCTCGAGGTCACAAAATTGTCAATTTGGTCCAAAAAGGCCAATTTTCGATATAGACTGATCTAAGGAGCCGGAGGCGGAAAAAACTACGAAAAACGGGCAATAATATAAGAGATAAGGCCATCATGGGTTATGTTTTTAGGTGTTTATAAACTTCTTTTTTCTGACATTGATATTTGTTGACTTGTGTAATATATAAAAATCTTTTATGCGCAAAAGGGTGCTGTCTCTTCTGCTGGTAATTACACTGGTCGACCAATTATGACTTCATATCTTAGACCAACAACCTGAAAAATGTTTCTAGTGCAATTTTTTCTGCTGAATATCGTGGTTTTTTTTGTTTTTTTCTACCTGATCTGGTTTTTATTTTATTTGATGTTAAAGTTGCCAAAATGTGCATTTTTGGCATATTTTGTTTAATTTACACCATTAAAAAATTATAAATTATATTAACTTTTTATATTAAAAAAAAAAGCTTAAATTTTTATCTATTCAAATATATAATTATTTTTTTTTTATATATTTTACTTTTTTTTAAAAAACGAAATTTAAAAACTTACCTTATTTTATTTTATTTAATTTCTAGACCCATTGACGCCTTCGATGCTGCTTATGCATCGCTTCTTTCTCTCTCTCTTTATATTTTGTTATAGTGTATGTGTTAAGTTTTCTGTTTGATATTTCTTTCTATTTTATAAAGTTAGTTTGGTACTTTTTTGCAGTGTTTAATAAAAAAGAATTCAGCCGCAGTAATTCCCTCAATTCTAGTGAATGGTGAGGAAAGAAAAAAGTGAACATGAGGGAATTCGCTTTTTCACGGGGGTGAAAAATATTCAAATGAAAAATTTTCATTTACAAAAAAATGAATATTCCTCATTTTAATAAAAAAGAACTCAGTTTTTTTATTTTTTGGTAAAACGGAGTTTAGATAGTATTGATGAACTTCTTTTCTTTTTTTTTCAATATGGAATTTTTTCAAATGAGTCGGAGTGAGGTACTCCGGGCAATTTTTGGAAAACTTAGTTTTTTTATATGGCCAAACTCATGTTTGTTATTTTTACATTTTATTATAGTAATCAAAATTTTCATAAGTTTTTTAAAGAACCAAGCTTAAATTTATTAACTTTTTAATAATATTTCCTTAATTTGGTATTCTTGGGTACTAAATCCCGTTTTTAATTAATTCACACTCAAAAGCAATTATACCCAAATTTGGCAGCAGTTCTTCCCCTTGATAATCTTAAAGTTCTCTGAAAAAACAAATATGCAAAATTTTGCCTCAGGTAATTTTGGCTGCCAAAATTAGAAAACTTCAATGTATAAGCATTTGCATATTATCCAATGAATATTTGTGGGCGGTCAAATTGAATGATTGACAGGGGCTTTATACACAAAACTATTGGAAAAAATGAGTTTTTAGGCTCCTTGCAGCAATGTGAAATGTGACCACTTCTCCATTTGGGGTGGCAAAAAAAAACGCTTGGGGTGGCAGTAAAAAAAGGACCACCTAAAATTTAAGTAAAATAGCATATTTTATGCATTAAATTTAGGATTTAAAAAAATTTTTTATATTATTTTACTTACTATCTGAATTTATATAGATATTGTATAATTGAAACTTCTGCTTATTGGATTTATAATAAGCTTCGTTCCACACTTGTCTGCGATATAGGCATTGCTAAAGAGATAAAATAAAATTTGTGTGGTCACGCAAGATAAATGATCTATTCATATTATTAATTAACAATTTCCAATATAATTTTTTTATTACTAAATTGAATATTACAATATATTGCGAAAGTAAGTTTTTTTAAGGTCCTGTCGGGATGACTCTTTCAATATTTGAGAATATTAAAGTCGTTTTCAGGGAACGCAAACTCCAATCGCAGCTTTTTTTTTAAACCGGTTGAGGTATAGTTACTAGAAACTCGTTTAAATTTTCTAAGCAAAAATTCTGCTTCTTCATTTGCCGGTGGCAAAGAAGTCACAGCCTTACTTTCTGATGGACACACCCTGGGATAAATGGTCAGTATATGATCCTAATTTTAAATAAAAAAATGAGAATTTATTATACTAAAAAAAATTTCAAAAGAATAAATTGTAAAGGGAGTTAAATGCATATAGACCTTGAATTATCGCATATTTTTGCAAATATAGTAACAAGAGTATATATTAAGACTTTTTTTAACTTTAAAAAGCCCAACATTAGCATCATGGCTTTTTTGTATCTATTAACATTAACAACGCAGAAATTCCAGATTTTACTTTTCAATTGAGTTCACTTGGCTATTCAGCTTGTTCGGAGAAGCCATTTGAGCTCATTTGAGGAGAAAAGAAACAAAATGCATTTTTTTGAGGATTATTCATTTTTAAAATTAGGAATTTTTTTGAGGTGAGTTGCAAGAGAAAGGAATTTTTTTTTTTCATTTAAATTTTTTCAAATAAGGGGGGGTAAAAAATGGTAAAGAGTTGAGTTCAAAATATGGCTAATTTTGCCAAAAATTTTGAACTGTAACTCTTACAAATTATTAAACACTGCTTTTTTGGGTTAAATTTCATTTTTGGTTAACTTTTGTGGTATAATTAAGCCTACAAAGTGACGGAAAAAATTTTTTAGTATTTTTTTTTTGTTTTGATTAATTTTTAATTGAGTCATTTAAATTCGTTTAATAGTTTTTAGTTTAATTGTTTTTATTTCGATAAAATTATAATACATCAGCTGGTTTAGTTTAAAATCCAAAAGTTATGAAAATTGTATTAGTTTAGATGTGAAAAAAAGAGTTAATTGCAATTGTTTAGCCCCCGCCCCCTTAACTGTGCAAAACAAGTGTATTTGCTCACGTCTCTTTCATCAGTTTAAACAATTAAACTTTGTATAAGTGCCCTCAACGGGTCGAAACTAGTATTAAAAGAGCATTAGATAACACAATTAATTTCTCATCGCATATCTTTTTGATACGCAAATGACATTAGGGTGCAAATAATAATAAAATAAAAGGCAATTCTCTATAATTACAATTGATAAAATAAAAAAAAACATGTTTTATAATACTCTGATTATGCCCGGCGGCAAAAAATTTTTTTACTGCCACCCCAAGAGTTTTTTTTGCCACCCCAAATGGAGAAAACTAGAATCGGGCCTGCTTTGAAATGACCCTGAAATCTCATTTTTTATAAATTTTCTATATAAATGTTAATATTTCGCGAACACTAATAAATACCTTAATACCGAAAAAATCATATAAATTTTGGCTTTGTTTAAGCCTAATCATTAATAACTAGATACTAAGACTTTTGAATTTTAATGTAAAAAACCCTTTTTTTACTCAAAGGTGGTCGAATTGAACCCAAACACTTAATCTGACTAAGGCTTTTTTTATTTATTGGACATTTGTGATCAGTTGTTTTTATTTACAATGAATTATATTTTATATAAAACTAACAGTAACATTTATATCAAAAAGTATAATATCTAATCAAAAAAGAAGATAATATTCTTAAATTTTAACCTATATAAACAATTTTGCATAAAAAATATTCTTAATTTAAAATTTACCTCCATTTTTTAGAATATGAATGAAGAAAAATACGTTTGGGTAGAAATTTTTTAAAGAATATGAATGAAGAAAAATATGTTTTGGTAGAAATTTTTAAACAAATAAATAAAGAAATAAAGAGTGAGAGCATTGGCGTAGGAGAGGGGGGGGGGGGTGGTTTGGGGATGAAACCCCCTCCAAGCATGCCATATCCCCACCCAAATTAAAAATTTTTAGTGCATATCCCCCCCCCCCCCCTAATTTAAATACCAATTAAATATAAAATTAAATTACATTTAAAATTTCAGTAATATTTGGCAAAAATTTTTTTTTGAAACCCCTCCTCCCCCCCCCCCCCCAAGCTTTACAACTTGCTACGCCCTTGAGTGAGAGAGAGACAGAAAGAAAGAAGCGATGCATAAGCAGCATCGAAGGCGTCAATGGGTCTAGAAATTAAATAAAATAAGGTAGGTTTTTAAATTTCGTTTTTTTAAAAAAGTAAAATACATTAAAAAAAATTAATTATATATTTGAATAGATAAAATTTTAAGCTTTTTTTTTAATATAAAAAGTTAATATAATTTATTATTTTATAATGGTGTAAATTAAGGTCAAAATGTGCCAAAAATGCACATTTTGGCAACTTTAACACCGAATAAAATAAAAACCAGATCAGGTAGGAAAAAACGGAAAAAACCATAATGTTCAGCAAAAAAAACTGCACTAGAAACATTTTTCAGGTTGTTGGTCTAAAATTCTTGTCGACCAGTGTATTAAATCAATGAGTCTCTTTAAAAAGAACCCATGCATATGGCCTTTCAGCCTAAAAAAAACCCGTGGTTTAGGAGTTTCCACCTAAACTTTTCCACGCTAGGGGACGGCTTACCCGCTCAGCTTTGCCTCTTAACTCCACTAGGTGGCCTCGTAGCACAAGCTGGTACCGTACCTATTCCATCAGTTAAAGGTTGGGTTTGGGATTTGTTGGCGGTTACCCATACCAGGATTAAGGCTAAGCTTTAGTGTTTAACATAATTGCATACGCTCAAGTTTGTCCAAAAGCCTAAAGCAAGAGCATATAAACTAGTTTCATGGGTCTAATGAGTTAAGGCCCTAGGCTATGGAGTCATTCAAACTGGAACATAATCTCCGTTATTAAATTATTTTGTAATTATTCTTTAATATTTATTGTAGTCCTCATGTATCATTTAATCATATGTATTTAAAGGTTAGAACCAATCTTACAGAGGGTAAAGCAAAAGCCCAACGTAGTTCTATGTCCTATAATAGATGCCATTGATGATAACACATTGGAATTTAGTACGTCGTCAGGTGTTGCCCAAGGTGGATTTACTTGGAGCCTGCATTTCACCTGGATCCCCTTGACCCCTACGGCTAAAAAACATATGAGTTCACCTGCTGATCCATTTCCGTAAAATACATTTTTTTTACCAAAATTTGATATTTA
>JAUIRJ010000556.1:0-13607 GCA_030555515.1 Acutogordius australiensis | reverse complement strand
CTAAATGCTAATGTAGATATACTAAAAAATTATATTTCTCATTAGACAGGTCAACAAATATCAACATCACGAAAAATAAGTTTACGAAACTTAAATACGACATGATATATTAACGGATTTTGGTTAAAATATTTTTGAAGTTTGAATTTAGCGGTTTAACTCTTGTGAACATGCAAAAATTCAACTTATTTTTTGTTTTTGAATTTTTTTTTTTGACATTTTTTATGAAATTTTCAATGTTATAGCTGCCTAACTAAGTTTGATTAGAAAAAACGGCAAAGATTTAATCTCTAAGACGGCAGGTTTGATCTCTGTAGTTAGCTTATAACTTTCAAAAATTTGTTTACCTGTGTATTAAATATATTGGTAATTTGGGTGGTTGGGAAATGTAATCATTTTGAAACAGTAAAACTGATAAGGATAATTTAATGTCATTTAGTGAATTATCTTTAAACAGTTTGCATGATAAAATTATTAACTTTATTAGCGATGTTAGCAACTATTTAAAATGTTGTATTTCCTAAAATTATTTATTTCGCGGTCTCTAAAAATTTTACACAATATTTAAATTTGTTCTATTAAATAAAAAAGATAACTCTTTAGCTATAATATTCCTGTTATAAAAGTTTTTGAAAATGTGTTCACATGCTCCTTTTCTGTAATTTAACCTTTTTTAACGCATGTAATGGCGGGTTACTATTTTTAGGATCCCACAAAAATATAGTGCTAAAATTACACTTTTAACCTTTTTTTAATTAATTATTTATAATGCTTGCACCTCTATTATTAACGGGTGTCAGAATTTTAATGTGTGTATGTATTATAATGTTTTTTGTGGCAATTAATTGAAAATAGATTTTGTTAAACCCCTAAAAATTTTGCTTAAATTACCTCAATCAATTTTTTTTATAATATATTGTTTGTCATGTTCAAATTAAGTTTTGAGATCAATAAAGATATTTTGTGGCTATAACAAGAAATATTGATTAAGTTGAATGCGGGATATAATTTTATTGAAATAATTAAATAAGATACAATTTATTATGTGATTACAATATTTATGTAGGAAAAACAAAATTAAAAATTAGAATGGTAATTTGTGAAATTGCCTTATTTATAGGGTAGAATTATGCTTATTTTAAGAAAAAAAAACATTTTTTAAGAAGGCCTCCGGCGAAGGTCATCAATCAAATTTATTTTTAAATAACCAGCAGAAAATAACTTTAATATATCAAAGGCTTGCTTCCTGGGCCAGAGCGTCAAAATTTATTAAGTAAAAATCTTTATTATGATAGGTCTATTATTAGACAGATAACAAGCAGCAAATAACTTTATTATAGCAACAGCCTGCTTCCTGGGCCAGATGGCTCCAGGAAGCGTCAAAATTTATTAAGTAAAAATCTTATTATGATAGGTATATAATTAGACACCTACCCCTCTTTAATTAAAAAGATAGGCGCACTCCCTAAACTTTAGGTTGGCGAGATCCCGGCAGAGGTTAGGTTTATGCCATCGTTGGCACGTGTCGCATCTACTTCTCAAGGGGTGCCGCTGTCTTCGGCTCGTGAAAACGGCTGTTTTTTCGTTGGCGCCTCCGGGAGACTGGGACTTCCTCCCAGACAATCTCTCCTTTTGATTTCAATGCTCCTCACCCCCAAAAAAAAGAAATTCTCACCCGAAGTTCGATCGGGCGTCCCGTGTTTCGCCGTCTTGCCTCCATACATATTATCGCATCCTCCAATCTGATGCATGCTTGAGCTTAAATATTAATTATGAAAATTATGTAGATGTTTGCTCGTGTTTATTTTTACATATGTATATAAAAAAATATTCTATATAATAATTATTATTTATTTTTTATTTTGTTAATGACCATTTGTTGTATTATTTGCGTTCATTTTAAGCCTAATTATGCGGGGCTATTGGACGATACCTATGAAAGGTGTGTGGCCGCAGTTTATTTAAAGGTTTGTGTTTATTATTGAACAACCTTGTTTAAGGACCGAAAAAATTTATTTTACGCTCCACAGGGACTTCGCTGCAGCCTCAATAGCTTTTTCGTTTAAGGTGGGCCTTAATTTCTTTATAACAGCAGGTCCTCACTGGGACAAAAATTAAATTTATATCTAAATTTGTTTTTTAAAACTTCAAAGTTAAATCATAAGATTTTATTAATTTTTTTTTAAATTACCTATTTTGCCTTAACTTACTCTACCCTGGGTCGTAACTGTTCTTGGTGTCTTTTTTGAGTTTGTTCCGTTTCGTCTTTTACCATGGCGATATTATTACCTTCCCAACAGTTACCCATTTTCTACCACTGTTATCATAAACAGCGTACCATAAATCTTCGCAGGCGTCTTCATTGTTGTTTTCTTGTAATTCGTATCTTCTATCACCTGGAAGTTTTAGTTCTCTCTTCAAGAACATTTGTCCTATTGATTCTCGATATTGTCAAGGTGCAGTAAGTATTGTGGTATAGTCTATATATCCATGTTCCATTCTTTTCCTTTTCTGCCAGCTTGAACCCTCTTTTGACGGTGCCGACTGCCCTCTCGGCACTTTCATTGCTGCTAGGATGGTACGGGGGTGTGAATGTTTGTCTTATGTTTTACCTATCACAAAAGTCTTTAAAATCCTTAGCTACAAACGCTTTCCCAATATCCGACACTAACTTTTGTGGAACTCCAAAATCTGCTATTAGTTCTTCATTTCGATGACCACTCCTGCCGTCATCTTTTGTGTCTTTTTGGATTCTATCCAACTGGAGTATGCGTCCACAATTAGCAAAAACGTTTGTCCTTTCTATTCTAGGAAGTCCATGTGTGTTCTTTCCCATGCTGCCTTTTCTTTGGGCCATTGCTTTTCAAAGTTGTGTCTTGGCATTTTTGCTAACTGCGCGCATTCTTTACATTTGTCCCAAGGGTTTTCATTTTTAATACTCCTTGATGTCCCGAGTCTAGCTCTTCGCATTTTTTGGGTATGAACTTTTTGGGAACGATTGTTTGTGAGCTTCTTTTTATTAAACCTTCTTCCATATATAATTCCCCTATAAATTCTGCATGTTTTGATTTGTTGTCTAATTGTTCGCATTTTCCTTGTAGGTAGTCTGTTATTCTAATCATTTCTTCATCTTCTTCCATTCCTTAAGCCAGTCTATATGTTTACTGAATCCTCTTTTGCTTACATTATATACTTGAACTGAGTTTTCCTGTTCTGCATTTGGTTGTCCCAATGCCATTTTTGAGAGCATGTCTGGCATGTGGTTTTGTTTACCTGGTCGATATTCTATGTTTACGTTACTGCTTAATGAAATTTGCCATCTTAAGAGTCTAGGTGACAATAGAAAATCTCCACTGTCTTTTACTAACAATTTTACAAGCGGTGTGTGGTCCGTAATTAAGGTAAATCTCCTCCCGACGAGATGATAGCATTTTTTAACTCCTTCTACCATTGCCAGGGCTTCTTTTTCTATTGTTGAATATCTAATCTCCGGACCTCTAAATTTTTTTGAAAAATACATAAGTGGCCGGTTAATATTATCATATTTTTGTTACACTCCTATCCCGTATTGTGTTGTGAAGCATGTGTTAAAAGAGTAATCTCAATAGGTGCTGTAGCTAAACGTTGTTTTATGTTGTAAAAATTGTTTTGATGCTGTTCCTCCCATTGAAAAATAGTATTTTCCCTTATTTAATAATATAATGCTGGTTAGATCGGTGAAATTGTTGACAAATCTTCTGTAATATCCAATGGAACCAATTACGAGTGGAGTTCCGCTTTATTTTTTGAAGCGCGCATTTCTAATATAGCCTTTACCTTATTTTCTATGGGTGTAACCCCGTTTTCTGAAATTGTATGCCCTAGGTACTCAATTTAATTTGTATTAAAGATGCATTTGTTAGCTTACTAAAGCCCTTTTCCCTTATCCTTTTAAGAGCTTCAAACAACCTTAGGTTATGTTGTTCTTTAGATGCGCCAAAAACTAATAAATCGTCTAAATAATAAAAGATACCCCAAGTCCCTTAATATACCAGCCATAATTTTTTGGAACAAGGGGGCTGAGACACTTAGCCCGAGTCGGAGCCTGTTAAAAGTAAATAGACCCATGGGCGTCGTAATAGTAAGTAAAGGTTTGCATTCTTCTTCCACTTCTACTTGTAATTAAGCATTTTTAAAATCTATGTTTGAGAAAAATTTGCGTTTTTTAGGTTAGCCAAAATTTCTTCCATGGTAGGGAGGGGAAATTTTACTGGTTGGACTTCTTTATTTAAAGTGAGGCGGAAATTTGCACATAATCGCATTTTTTTATCCTTCTTTTGGACCGGAACTAAAGTAGCCTAATCTCCCCAATCTACTTGTTGTATTATGCCTTGCTCTTCCCAATTTAATAATATTCTTTTTATATCTTGATAATAGGCGAATGGTACTCTGCGCATGGGCAAAAACTTGGGTGTTGCATTAGGCTTTAATTTTATATTTATTTTATACCTTTAATTTTTCCTATCTTATCTTTGAATATTTTGGGAACAATGTGCACCAGTATGTTTTATTTTTCAGTTTTACCATGTATCTTGTAGGGATTTAAAGTTTCCTCCACATTCCCGTTATATTTTGCTATGATCGGCCATAAAGTTTTTTACCCATTCCCAACAAGTAAGGGTTCGGCCGGAACGTCAGATACGTATAGGGCATGTCAAAACTCCGGAGTCGGGGAGGAGTTTACAAACTTCCGAGTTATTTTTTTAAATTTGTTAGTGTTTTTTTTACATAATTAGCTGCTCTTACAATTTTTTACATTTATTAAACAAAAATGAATTTGGACAACAAAAATATTTAATATTCAGTAAGCTAATATTAACTAGCAAAATCCAAAAAAATTAAATTCCAAAACAGTTGATAAACTACTTCCCGACTCCGGAGTTTTGACATGCCCTAGATACTTATAGTGGCAAACTTATTTTTTCCCCATTTATTTTAATTTTAAAATCAAATTTACCTATTATTACACAGGTCAATAATTTTTTGAGAGCTATGAGTTAACTACAGAAATCACTCCTGCCATCTTAAGGAATATCAAATCCGTTTACCGTTTCTCCTAATCAAACTTAGTTAGTCAGTTATAAACATTAAAAATTTTAGAAAAAAAGGTCAAAAAGTTAAAAAAGATTCAAAAACAAAAATAAATTGAAAATATTTTTGCATATTCACAATAGTTAAACTGTTAAATTCAAACTTCAAAAATATTTTTATTAAAACCCGATAACATATCGTCTCCCATTTAAGTTTGGACGCGAAATATTTTGTATTATCTAAATGCCGATGTAAGAGCTTGAAATATTAATAAAATTTATTTTTTATTTTTTTAGTGATTGAAAATATAAGTTACAAGAGATTTTTATATGCAAAAAAGATTTTTAAATTTTTTCTTTTTAGGGTATATCTAGATCTGTGAATTTGGTCAAAAAAGGTCATTTTTCGTTATAGACGGATTTAAGGAGCCAAAGACGGAAGAAGAAAAACGAAAAATATTTATGAGATTAGGCCATCATGGGATGCACTTTAATGTTTTCACAAAATTCACGCTTCTTACATTAATATTTGTTGACCTGTGTTATTTATCCCCATTAAATTTCGCCAGTCCTAAAGATATTTTTTGTCTGCTAGAGGCCATATTTTATAAAATTGCTTGTGGTACATGAATGAAACTGCTGCACCAGTATTTATTATCCATCTGACTCTTTAATTTTTTATATTTAGTGTAAAATAAGGTAAGGGTTGTTTAAATAAATTATATATCAAATCATATATAAAATGAAATATTTGGGAAAAATAGTAATATTTGAGTGTTTTTTTGGTCTAGTTCTAGTCATCTTGGGTAATGGTTTATAAAAGGTTGGTAATGTGTCTCCTCTATCTCAGAAACCTTCTCGCCTTGGCGAATTCGGTCGAAAATTAAAATTTGGTCTCGGTCCTTCTTGTGCTAGGTTAGAATTGTTTCTAAAACCTTCTCTTCTATAATGGTGGTCGGTAAAATTATTGTTTTTGTCAAGAGTTATTACCCAATTCTTGCCTAAAATTCTCTGGTCGCCTTAATATTCAACCTCTTAACACTTCACTGTTTATTCTATAAATTTTGTACAATAATATGACTATAAACAGAATTAAAGTTATTAATTTTATTGCCAAAATGTTTACTAAAGGAGTCAAATCTACAAGCAGTTTATCGTCGAAGAACATTTAGTTTCTGTATATTTTTTTTACTCAATTTTATATATGTAAAGGTTTTCAAAAAAAAATTTTTTATATGGCATAGATTAGTAGTTTTAACAGAAGGATTGTGCATTACCTATAATACAAGGCGATGAAAAGAGTAATTATAAAAAAACTTACAGTAGGTTTTGAACGTCGTTTAAGCAATTAATATGTTAAGGATTCTTTTAAGCCCTGCTTAATAAATTTTGACGCTTCCTGGAGCCATTTGGCCCAGGAAGCAGGCCGTTGTTATAATAAAGTTATTTGCTGCTTATCTGTCTAATAATTTATCTATCATAATAAAGATTTTTACTTAATAAATTTTGACGCCTGGAGCCATCTGGCCCTGGAAGCAAGCTTTTGCTATATAAAAGTTATTTTCTGCTGGTTATCTAAAAATAAATTTGATTGATGACATTCGCCGTTTTCTTAAAAAATGTTTATTTTTGCTAAAAATAAACGTAGTTCTACCCTATAAATAGGGCGATTTCATTAACAAATTACCATTCTAATTTTTTATTTTGTTTTTCCTACATAAATATTGTAATCACATAATAAATTGTATCTTCTTATTTTATATATAATTATCTCAATAAAATTATATCCCGCGTTCAACTTAATCAATATTTCTTGTTATATAAAATGGTATGGCCAAGACGATACTCGAACTCGCGACCTTCGCGAAACACAAAGCCGCATGCATTTAAAAATGTAATAAGTTGATGCCACCACCATTCGTAATAGAATACAAAAATTTTAATTGTCAGTTTGCAAAATTACATTTTGCATTATGTATATAGTTTTTAAAAAACAAAAATAAATTGAATTATTTTTGCATATCACAACATTAAATATAAATTTTAAATAACATTTTTATTAAAAACCGTTATATCGTGGCATATTTAAGTTTGGACGCGAAATATTTTGTATTGTTTAAATGCTGATGTCAGAGCTTGATATATTAATAAAATTTATTTTTCATTATTTGTGATGATAAATATTACAAGGGATTTTTATATGTATTAAAATATAAGTATTGAAATATAAGGGGAACAACTTTATTAAATAAAGAGAACAAGTAAGTATAAAGAAATTATATTTTTATATATAAATGTTGGCCATATATATATTGACGTTAATAAGAATATTAGTTAAGAGTTGTTTATTCAAAACGATTGTATCTACTCGGTTGGAAATATGAAGTAAGTAAAATGTTGAGTCAAATCTATAAATAAAATGTTTTAAGAAAAGAACGTTAACAAGTTATTCAAATTAATAAATAAAATGTTTTTAAGAAAGAACGTTAACAAGATATTTAAACTTAGGGGGGGATTAAGGTTTATTTATTTTAGACAATATGAAAAAAAGATTCTTTTTTTAGGGTATATTTCTGTCAATTTGGTCAAAAAAGGCCATTTTTCGTTATGGATAAGGTGCCGAAGGCGTAAGAAACTAAGAAAAACGGATTATTACATGAGATAAGGCTAATGGGGATGCATTCTTTTATGTTTTCATCAACTTATTTTTTGTGACATTAATATTTGTTGACCCGTGTAATTAAACTAAACCTAGATTTTCACGTGGCACCGTAATGTTTATTGTGAATTTTTTAAATAAAACATTTGCATAATTATTGGTCTAATAAAATTAAAATAAAAAGGGCCTTAGCCTTTGGTGGTTAAAAAATATATAAGGTAGTCACATACGAAAACACAAAATGATTTAACAAAAACTAAATTGTCAAAAACAAAAACATATTATAAATCATAAACTAAAGCCGAATTGCCAAAAAAACAACCTTGACAAAAATCATACAAATACAAAAATGCCAGCTTTTGTTTTTGAAATGAATGCCGAGCTTTACAAATGCGGATATTGATATACATTTTATTATATAATTAACATAAATATTTTAAATTTTTACTTATATTTTTGATAGCGAATATGACAATGTAAAAGTGGCACAAGGTGTAAGTGGGGCGATAATGGACAAAGGTTCGGTTCACAAATTTTTGCCTTACCTTATGGCAGGCATTCAACATGGACTGCAAAACGTCGGCGCTAAGGATTTGACACATTTGAGGTCTTAATTTATTTTGTAAAGTTTGCATGTTTATTACACAGGTCAACAAATTTATGAGAGTTATGAGCTAACTACGCAGATAAAACCTGCCATTAGGGATTTCCAAATCCGTTTACCTTTTTTTCTAATCTAACTTAGTTAGTCAGCTATAAACATTAAAAAATTTAGAAAATAGCCAGAAAAAAACAACAAAGATTCAAAACAAAAATAAAATGAATTTTTTTGCATTTTTACAACAGCTAAATTGTTAAATTCAAACTTCAAATAAAATTTTTATTAAAATTCGATAATAATTGTGTATTTAAATTTGGACGCGAAATATCTTTGTAATATCTAAATGCTGATGTAAGAGCTTGATATACTAAATAATTTTATTTCTCATTATTTGATATGATAAATATATGTTTCAAGGGATTTTTATATGAAAAAAATTCTTAAATTTTTTTAAGGGTATTTTCGATCCAATTTGGTCAAAAAAGGCCATTTTTTCGATATGGACGGATGTAAATAGCCAAGGCCGGAAAAAACTAAGAAAAACGAAATATATAAATGAGATAGGGGACATATTCTTTTATGTTTTCATAAAATTCACGGTTGTGCCATTGATATTTGTTGACCTGTGTTATTCTAACCTTTCAAAGGAATTTTAATATGTCAAAAAGATTTCGCCATTTTTTACGTCTTCAAACTCATTTTTTAGATAATTTGGAAAAGAACCTGAGTGAATAAGTATTATTAATTTTTTTTTATCTCGAACTGCAATTTTTTACGCATATTAAAATAATTATCCATTTTTTTAATTAATCTCACATTAACGCGTACTTAAATATTAACAGGTCAAAATTTTTGAGAGTATTGAGAAGCCTTCAGAGACCAGGGCTATCTTATGGTATTCTAATCCGTTTACCGTCTAATCAAACTTTGTAAACCAGCTATAAATCAAAATTTCCGATTGTTAAACAAAAAAAAATAAAAAACGAAAAATATTTAAAATAAATTATTTTTATTTATAACAGCTAAATTTAAATTTTCTAATAATATTTTTATTTAAAACCAATAATATATCGTGTCCTATTTAAATTGGGGTGTATTCCGTATCTGTTGTTGTTGTTGTTGTTGTTATCCCCGGTTCTTTGGACGTGAGAAGTTGGATGTAAAATTGAGCTTGAGTGCTGCAAGGGCTGGATTGAGCCAAAGATTTATGGGGGAGATAGGTGGCCCACGGTTTGGGCATATGAGCCAGTGTTAAATATTATCAGCTGAAGATTTGCAGTCATTGCAAATATTATTCAGAGAAGGGTCGATGCGCTGAGGTTTGCCAAGCGAAGTTGAGCTAGTTGGCAGCGGATTTTACGGGATAAATTAGGTTTCAGATGGAAACGGGAGGGGGTCGGCCGTTTAAAACTATGTTAGTTGGGTAGGTGGCAATGGCATTGTTAACTGCAGAGGTGTGAATGGTTTTTATTAGCGTTTTAATAGGTATGTTTTGATTGAAGAAAGGTTTTATTTGATTAATACGAGTGGAGTGTTCCTTTCATTTTCCTGGCTGGCGTAGGGTGGTGAGTGAGGTTGTGACAGGGATGGTCAGGAGATAAGCAAGACGCAAGATATTGGTCTGCTAGCATCTGAGAATGGGGTATTCCGTATCTAAATGTTGATGTTGAATATAAATATTTTATTTCTCATTATTTAAAATAAATAATATAAGTTATAAGTGATTTTTATATAAATCTTAAATTTTTCTATAAATCTTAAATTTTTCTATATAGGGTATTCTCGATGTCGCATCTTTGGTCAAATTTGGCCACTTTTTCAATATATACTTAAGAAAATTGCCAAAGTCTAAAAAAACTTTTGAAAAAATATATTAGATTAGTCTATCATGGGAATTATTTTCTCCCAGTGTCATAATTTTATTTATTCACTCATTGATTTTTGTCAACCTGTGTTATATGCATCAAGCAAACATAAGATAATACTTTTTTGGAATTTAAAAAAACCTTACACAATTTTTTTAACTCTACTTTATAAAGGATATGTGGAGTTTGTTTAATATTTTATTCCTTTAGCCATTTTTTCAATGGTCGTGGAGTAGGGGCTTGTTTCACTTATGATTTGAGTTGGAATAAATATTAGGGATAAAGCCAGTTTATTTTGTTGCAGCATAAACTTAGAACATTATTGTTTAAATTATTTAAAAAAAAATTTTTGACATTAATTTTTCTCATGTCTTATTTCAAAACTCATGCTTACAAAAAGCGATATTATGACATTTGAAAATGTTATTTGTTTAATTTATTTTAGGAAACTTTGTAAAAATGTTCGACCAAATTTAGACATATAATTTAATCTATGCGCTTGTTGTAGAATTTTAAAATTTTGTTAAAAATTAAAATAAAATAAAAAAGCCTATTTTAATGTCTGTCTTTTGCTAAATAATCCAAAAATTATAAATAATTGCATTTATATATATGGTCAATTCCACCTCAATCCAACAAGTCCGGGAAGGGTACCCCTTTAGATTTGGCTGAAATTTTGCATGGAGGTAGTATCTAAGAGTATCTCATAATCTGGAAATTTTTTTTGACCGGAAGTGTTTTTTGACGGAGATAGGGGCAAAAGAAAAAAAAATTGCAAGGTGAATTTACACATTTGATGCAACTTTGGAAGGTTGTAAGTCAAAAAGTATTATAGCTAGAGACTTAATTTTTTTTTTATTTTGAAGAGGACAATAAGGGCTATCTTTCATATGTTTATTGTTTTAAAAAATTTATTTTAAATTTTTAAAATTTTATGAAGAGTATTCAGTTTAAAATAACTAAAAAAGCGTTTTTTTAAATTTCTTGAAAATTTGCTAAAATATACTCCTTTATATTCTTTATAAATATTTGAACTCAAAAGTCTGGGACCGACATGACTTTTTTTAAAAAATTTAAAAAAATTATTTTTTTTTGATTTTCAGACAAAAATTTGCTCCCTGCACTATATTAAAATATTTAAAAGTGCTAAATTTAATTATATATAAGAAGTTAGACAAAGGGGCAATTATGTTAGGCTATAAACGTTTTATTTATTTGATCATACTATTGTCAATTTTGGAAAGAAAAAGGGAACTTCAGATCAAAAAAATTGGTAATTTTCAGTATTTTACTCCTATCTTCTAAGCCGACTTTCTGGGTCACTATCAAACCAATTTGAAAATTTAAAACTGCATTTTATACATAAAACATCACTATATAACATATATGTCCCCCAACATTTTTTAACGTACCCATAGCTTTTTATGAAATAAAAACCAAAGTTTGCCAGGTTTTTTGAAATTTTAAGGTGTAAAAAATAAAAACTTAAAATTTTTATGCTAATATATGTTAACTTTTACTAGTCATTTTTAGTTTGATGAACAATATTAGAATATGTACATAATTCTCAATATTTATCCTCGGCAAAATTCAAAAAATTTGTTAAATTAATTGTATAAAAAAATTTTTGGGAGGATTTTAGAAAAAATAATAAGGTTAAAAAATTTGTAAAAATTTATTTTTTTTCCTTTATTCAATAGTTATTAAATAAAACAGCCTCAAAAACGTTAAATTTGACAAAAATAAGTAAAACAGAATATATTTGGCCTATTTAGAATATTATGATTCAACAGATGTTCTTTATTTATGATTATTAACAAACTTAAAATAAACGTAAAAAGTCAATTATTTTATGAAACATAGTGATATGGTTTTTTGATATAATAAATACATAAAAGAAGTCAGTTTTAGGGTTAAACAACTTTAAATGATTATAACGGGCAGAATTAGCTTCAATGATGAATTTTAAGACTAAATATTAGACCCAATTTATTATAAATAAAATAGAGACATTCAGTCTTTTTTACTAATTTTTACAAATGCCAAATATGTTTTTGAAAGGCTATTTAGAACAAGGCATACAATATATATCTAACCGACCTTAATAAAGTTTAAAAACCAACAATTTTAGTTCCAATTACATTTTAGTTTTATAATATAGACGCACTAGACCTATTAAAGAAAGAGGAAATATCACTGTTACTTGATTCTATAGGCATATGGGTTTGGGCATTGAACTAAAGTTTTTTATAACTAAATGCGTTCCTAACGAATTTTAACACAAGAATATGTTTTAATAAATATAACAAATTACAAATTTAATTAAAATAATGGAATGATTTCATAATCTCCTTTTTTTGTAATTTACCTATCTCGTTCTTTTAAGATTTTCTATACATAACATATCTACTATTTTTGTAACACTTAAACAGGCAAATTATGACTGATTATATAGGTTCTAGATATTATTAGTTAATTATGCAAAAATAATAAAAAAATAAGCTTGCACAAACGAATACAATCTGCGTTAGTTTTTTGACACCTTAAAATTTGCTGTTTTTTGGCAAATTTAGGTATTTTTATTGTAGAAGCGTCAAAATCGAATGAAAAAAGCTGGGGCTGTTATATGTTATTAAGCGATATTTTATCTATAAAATAAATGTTAAATATTAAAAAAAGGTTGGCTGGTTAACCAGAAAGTCGATTTTGAAAATTGGCAAAATTTTCACTTTTTTCGGTTTTGAGGTTCACTTTTTCATTAAAAATTTAATAATAGTAATAATCAAATAAATCAAACTATTATGGTCTAACATAATTGCCCATATGTCCTGCTTTTTAAATACTGTGAAATTTGGCACTTTAGCATATTCCAATATAGTGCAAAGGGCATAAATATGTCTCAAAATTAGGGCAAAAAATTGATTTTTTTAAATTTTGTAAAAAGTCATGCCGGTCCCAAACTTTTGAAATCATATAGTTATTAACATTATTAAGAGCCATGTTTTATAAATTTTTTAGAAAATAAAAAGATACGTTTTTTGAGCTATTTGTGTCTAAACTTGACTTTAATTTTTTGGTAATTTAAAAAAAAAAATTTTTTAATATTTTTTGCGTCTAAGGTAGCCCTTATTACGATCTTCAAAATACAAAAAAAATTATGACTCTAGCTACAATACTTTTGATGATACATGCGTGCAAAGTTGCCTCAAATTTTTTTTTTGCAAAAAAATGAAAAATATTTTTGCTCATATCTCGGTCAAAAATCACTTCCGGTAAAAAAAAATTTAGGTTTTTATCAGCACCCAAGGACCCTACCAGTGTACCAATTTTCAGCCAAAACTGAGACTTGAAGGGAAAAAGTTTGTCGATTTGAGGTGGAATTGACCATATATAAAAGATCTAAAAAATTTTTA
>JAUIRJ010000555.1:0-13607 GCA_030555515.1 Acutogordius australiensis | reverse complement strand
TAATCTCTTAATAATAAATCTAGTCAATTTAAAAAGTAAAAGTTTGTCAGAGTAATAAATCTAATCAATTTAAAAAGTAAAAGTTTTTGATTAATTAGCTCTTTATCGCTTGTTCATTTTAGCTAACCTTTTCACAATTTGCCAACTTAATTGATTTTACGACTTTGCCAATATATAAACCCTGAATTTAATCATCACATATCATAATATCACTTTTATAATATCGGTTTTTACACTCATTACATTTTCTTATAAATTGTACTTGAATATTTGATCAATTCATTTTGATTTACCAATAAATCGATAAAAGCAAAAACAGAAATTTTTTACTTAAACAATTTGGTGTTCGCACCCATCGAACAATTATATGAAACCGACTAGCGTGTTTGATATTAAGATGTTGGAATTTTTAAGGAGATATTGGACTGGTGATTACGGTTAAAAAATTATTATTCATTACAGGTAACATTTTTAATTTTTATTTTTAACATATTTAGTACAAAATGTATTATTTTAAACATATTTAAGTTTATAGAGTCGTTGCTTTTCTTACGTTATTTTTCAATGTCATCTTTAAAACATACTTAAATTAGTCGAATATATAGTTGTGCTCCTTTTTTTTAGTACTCATGCAAAGAAAATAAAAAAAAAAAATCCGCATTGGCGCGGTAAAAAGTAAATAAATTTTTAGAAAAAGTAACTACCCGTTACCAAATTTTGATGAAATAATATCATGTTTTTTTTTTCAGGTGCTAAATTTGTAGCAAACTTTATTTTTCGCAAGCCTATCAATTATTAGCATTAACGGAAGAAAGTGTCAATGTTTTGAACATAAATACATACATAGGTTTAGTTCAATATTTTACGTTTACCTATGGCCTCCCAGCATCGGCCCATATATTTCATAGGGCAATGTCGCTAATATTTGTAGTCCTAGAAGATGTTTTTGCCTATCTAGACGACATAATTATCATTGGCCAGATGATGCAGGAACACAATGCAAGACTTTCTATCGCATTAGGTCGCATCAAGGAAAAGGGGATGAGATTAGGTCAAAACAAATGCACATTTCTTTCGGGAAAAAATATATAGAACATGAGATTAGTGCACAAGGTATCAGACCTTTACCTCAAAAGACCGAAGCGTTGATGAAAATGAGAGATCCTAACAATAAAGCAGAACTTTTCTCAATACTCGGTACTTAAGGTTATTACCACAGGTATCCTAAAGTACAAAAATTTCAACACTACTTTACAATCTCTGTAAAAGAACGTCAGTTTTAGCAAAAGTTTACAGTTAGTATAACTATTCAGTTTCCATTTTATTTTTCGGAAATTTTTGAACATATTCGTGATGGTATAAACTATTAATAAAGAAAAACAACTCACATGGACAATTTTTCACAATAGTTGTTCATATTCAATTAAATTCGCCCAATTATGTTTGGCAAGTTTCCAATTTTTTTCAGCTAATGACGCTCGCCATGCTATTAAAGCGTTGCGTCATACGCTAAGATTTTTGGAAGTAATATGAAAACCCAAGTTTTTTACTATTTAAATTTTAAAAGGTTCACGTACAATATAAAAATTTAAAAGAATTATTTAAGTAATGGCATGATAATAAGGAAGATTACCCCAATCCAAATACTGCAATATTAATAAAATGCCTTATAAGGTCAAAATAATTTTTAGCAGTGGACAGGGAAGCATAAATGTATATATAATAAGATAGATTCCTTACGGATTAAAAATGTGAATAACGCCAATTGTACGTAGTTTAAACATATAACTTTATTTTTCAATTTTTCTTAATTATCAAGCATAAAGAACCGTGACATTTTGTCCGAAGTTGGCAGGTGGACAGTCCAGAGTGTTTAGTACGATATTTTTCCTTTTAAAGGTAGCTTATTTAAACCAACGTCATTATGCCCAAAGTTTTTATTTCCCGCTTGACGGTGATATACCCGCTATGTCGGAAGAATTAAGTCGGCATATTAAATAATTATAATTAAAATTAGCCGCATATATTTTAAAACTAGGGTTACGTTGGAAGCATAAATTATAAAAATATTTATTAAGTTTTAACTGAAAGCAAAGCATAAACCACCTTTGTATGTTTAGAATCAGAAAGTTCTTGATAATTAAAAGTTAATGTTAATGTAAAAATTTCAAACCTTAAAACAAAACTTGCAATGCTCAAGTATGGATAGTTATTAATCGATGCACAATCAAAACGTTAACCACAAATCTAGACCTCAAGACTATGGGAATACCTGATGATGGCGACGATAGAAACAATCATAAACAGACTTAATCGACTGCGCACATTCACACTAATTTTCTATAATTGAAACAGATAGCTTACGCTATACTTTTCGTATAGGGTAAGGTGTCTTAGTAATCTCTTAATAATAAATCTAGTCAATTTAAAAAGTAAAAGTTTGTCAGAGTAATAAATCTAATCAATTTAAAAAAGTAAAAGTTTTTGATTAATTAGCTCTTTATCGCTTGTTCATTTTAGCTAACCTTTTCACAATTTACCAACTAAATTGATTTTACGACTTTGCCAATATATAAACCCTGAATTTAATCATCACATATCATAATATCACTTTTATAATATCGGTTTTCACACTCATTACATTTTCTTATAAATTGTACTTGAATATTTGATCAATTCATTTTGATTTACCAATAAATCGATAAAAGCAAAAACAGAAATTTTTTACTTAAACATACAGTAAATACGACTGGCATTTTGCAACTTATTTATTCATGGTTATCTGCAAAAATAAATTTACAATTATCATATTTTTTTTTAATATAAAAACCCCACAATTATATATGTATAATTTAAAACTATATTGTGTGAGTTTTTTTAATGTCGTAGGTTACGATTTTGTATAATAATATTTATTATATATCTATATATTCCAATTCTAGCTTTACATTTCGAAGTACATTAATTAAGTCAAAAAGACAATTGTAAATAGCACCCAGACATATGACAGACAATTAAAGTTAAAACGTGGATTCTAAAACAGTTAAAATAGTTAAGGCCACAGGCCGTTTAAGCAGAATAAATGTATAAGATTATATCAATTACCATTAGTTCTATTACCAACACGGAGACTAAGGAGTTAAACTTGCGACCTTGTGTATGCAGGCTCGTCCTTCCCCTTGACCTCCATGTTAGAGGCAATTTTAAAACTTACCCCGGTAATATGGCAAATATATAAATATTATGGCCAAAATCAAGATCCAATTTAAATCTTTACCCGCCCCATAATTTTTCTTCTCATTACAATCTATACCATAATGTATTTTCTTAATGTTATAAAATGCTTCAAAGTTATTTCTTAATTTTGGTGTGCAATGCCGCCAACAATTGAATGCGTCTATGGTCACATCTATTTATCGTCTTTAAAAACATTGTTATTGAATAGATGCTTGAAAGTAAGTACCACGAGGCACTATCGTATTCCTGCTCGTCGTCGATGATCAAATCTATCAATTGATCATCCACTATCTTTATTATCATAACTTGTTGCCCCAATTCGTTTCTATCTTTATCGTCCCAAAGTTCGCAGTAGATTGTCCTCGCTCGTTTTGTATCGAGACCATTTTTCGTTTAAATAAGGTTGTCCAGCGTCATTGCTAACATCAGATGATTAGGATGATGCTCCTTATCTTAGTTTATATTGAAGAGATCCTTATAGTTATGATCAGTATCGATTACATGCCCTAAGCCCCCAATATCTGACAGTTTACCTGGATAAAAGGTTTGTTTAGGTAATTATCGACATCATCATTGTTAGGTTGATCAACAGTGATATTGTCCATCACCCTCATTATCGTAATCTTTCATAATTCGCGTGCCCCTTGACCCATTATCAGCAATTTAAATCGTTTAATTTTCCTTGTTATTATCATTATTATTATTATTAATATTATTATTATTATTATTGGATGGTCCCTTTGATTAAGCTAACCTATTTTCATGCATCTTAATCCCAACTCAATTCTATTTTAATAGATTGGTTGAGGTTTACCGAAAATGCTACATTGACCATTACGATAGCTGAATTCTTGACGATGATTTTCATCAAAATCTCTTATTTGTATATTTCTTAAGCACATATCAACAGTGTTTGTATTAAAGTGGTTGAGCCTCATCAAAAATATTACATTTATCGTTACAATCGCTAAATTCTTTTCATCATATTTTTGTTCGTCAGCGAAGTCATCATAATAATTATAATTCTGTAAATTCTATTGATCCATAGCAAAGTTATTCAAATATAATATTTGATTATCGTTTTCATAATTACACAGGTAAAGTTTTTAGAGTTATAAGTTTATTACGGAGATCAAACCTGCCATTTTAGGGAACATCAAATCTGTTTACCGTTTTTCCTAATCAAACTTTATTAGACAGTTATAAACATAAAATTTTAGAAAAAAAGGTTAAACCAAAAAAGATTCAAAAACAAAAAAATTAATTTTATTTAGCATTTTAACAATAGTTAGTTAAATTTAAACCAAATAATATTTTTATTAAAAATCTATAATATATCGTGTCACATTTAAATTTCTAAATGCCGATTTAAGAGTTCAATATATTGATAAAAAATTTTTTCATTTGTTTAAAAATTTAAATAACAAGGGATTCTAATATGCAAAAAAGATATTAAAATAATTTTTTTTAGTGTATATTTAAATTTGTCAATATAGTTTAAAAAGGTCATTATAAACGAATTTAAGGAGCCAAAGATGGAAGAAATTAAGAAAAACGAAAAAATATATGAGATTAGGCCATAATGGGGATGCATTTGTTTATGTTTTTATAATAATCTCGTTTCTGACATAAATATTTGTTGACCTGTGTTATAATAAGGTTCTTCGAATATTTCAAAATTAATCATCCAATTTCCATCTTACCACTCGGGGTTTGCATCAACACGGCACCATATTAAGGTTGTAGGTTACGATTTTGTATGATAATATTTATTGTAGTTTTTATAAAGTACATCAATTTAGTCAAAAGGACAACTATATAAAGCCGCTAAGGCCAATTACGTCAGACAATTTAGTAAAAATGAAATCTAAAATATTGTAAGAGAGTTTATACAGGCCGTTTAAGCAGAACAAATGTATTTGATTTAATCAATTACCATTAGATCGCTAACCAAAAAGTTTAAGCCTTAAGAGGAATTTATCTGAGAGACAATAGTATCATCCATTCAGAAATGGCCCATATGAGGTAATTAAATATAGTTTTCTTATATATCTGTGCACTTAACGGGCCACATATTATCATAGATTATTTTAAAGTTGTATACTTGAGAATGATATATAAATGCAAAACAATTTCCACGAAACCATAACTTAATTGTGTATAGGTAAAATTCAGTGGCGACTCGTGGATTTTTAGCCAGGGTGTTCAATCAAAAATCAAAATTTTATTGTTCATTATTTATTTATAAAAGCATATGAATTATATATAAAACTAGAGTAGTAATATTGCAAAATATGAAACTATTTATGACGGGCAAAGTATTTGGTCAATTAATTAAACTACAATAAAATATAGTATTTTAGTAAAAAAAATTTATTTTAATTTTTATATTTATTTGTATCGAAAATCCAATCTTCTTGAACTTTGTGCAAACTCATCTATGATTTCGTCATAAAAAACTCTATTCGTTTTTAAAAGTTGAATCAAATTTTTTTCAATTGTTATAAGGGAAAGATTCGATAAGCGTGACTGCCCAATTGTATTACGATTAATTGTCTTAATACGTTTTAACGCAGAAAACGACCTTTCAACTGAAGCGGTTGTTGAAGGAAAAGTCATAATTAAATTAAAATTCAAAAATTAAACATAATTTTTATATTGAAGTGAAAAAAAATACTAACATTATTGTTCAACGAGCGTGTAGTCTCTACAATATAATTATAAGCTTTAAAATTTTGTGTAACACATTTGGCCTTTCTCTCATATATCATTCGAATATACCCAATCTTTTATAAATATGAGACTTAATGCTAACTTAAACTTTTTACCCTTCTATGTTATTAAGTGTTCAATGCTAAAATTGAACACATTGACGCTTAATTTTATTTGAACACAATCTTTTTACTATTGTATTTTTCGTGTTAATAAAGTGTTCAATGCTAGGCATTGAACACAATATGTATGTGTTTAGAATTGAACACCATCTTTTAGCTGTTATATGTCTTCGTGTTATTAAATATGTAATTGGTGTTCAATTTAAAAATTGAACACCATCTTTTTAATATTGTATATTGTATTCTGCGTGTTATTATAGACTCAATCCTCAATGTTAAGAGGCTAAACTATAACTCACACATAGTGTTCAAATTGTGGATTGAACACGCTCCGGTGCTGGATGGAGTGAACCATTACGTGTTCAGTTCTTGGATTGAACATCGTGCAATGCAATATAAAAAATTATCAGCTTTCTTGTCCGGTTTGTTTATTTTTTTAAATATAGTCGATATATGATCAATTTTAGAATTGAACACGCTCGAAGATTAATATTACGTGTTCAATTTTTACGCTAAACATCTTACGACAAAATAATCTATGTTACCTGAAATTTAAGTTGTTGACCTCATAAATAGACTTAATAGCTTAACAATATTATGCTTTTAAATTGCATTTGACTAAGCACGGTTCAATATTTGAATTGCACATTTTCTGATAGACACTCGATGTTAGTTTTTTGAATCTAGCTGTTGATCCTCTTAATTTAAACATAAAACAGCTTATGTATGATTCAATTTTGTTAATAGAAAATGGTACGATGGGACTTTCAATTTTTTATTTTGTTTACAAATCACTGCCGTCCCGCTAGACCATCCAAAACTAATTTTAAATAGTTTTAAAAACATTTCTATATAAATTTTTGCCAGGGTGTTCAGTGAACACCTTGCACCTAATGACGAGTCGCCACTGGTAAAATTATAAATAAGGTAAATCTAGGGATACCAATATAAACTTTACAACTACTGCAAAAGTTTATATATAATATTTTATTAGTCTATATTAATTAACCTAAACATTAAAACATTTTGAATTTTTGTTTAAATTGTAGGTACTTTAAATGTTTTGATATATATATGATGTTAATACTATATTTAGTGGGTTACCCTACTAACAGAATACTACTGCTTAAATAATTTGTTATTCAAACAACCTAACCATTAAAGATTTTTAATTTTATATTTAAATAACTATGGTATATAATAATCCATAGTAGATTATTTGACTTGAAAAATTAGCCATTTATATATGCATGATAAATTTACAAATGCAAACAAATGAGTAAATAGCTGTGTACATAAATTAAATTAATACCCACATTTTAAAGGTTACCTGTTATCAAATTTCACAAATACTGCTCTATATCATATATAAGTTTTTAAAATGCAAATAACCTATTAAAGCATTTCAAATTTTATGTTTAAATAGCTAAGGATCACAATAATCAAAAGTAAAGAATCAATTTTTAGAAAAATTTGACATTCATGAATGTCACAGCCCTTTAGAGAATGCATTATCGCGCTGGCAAAGGAAAGAATAGTTATGTGAAATAATTTAAGCTGCATTTTAAAAATATAGGACATCAGACACATGTATAATTAATTTTTCAATAAATAAATAATTGGTAAAAGTTGTAAAATGCCAAAAAAACTTTAATTATGCGTTGGTAAAATTATATGTTAAAGCATAATTATAAACTTATAATTAAAAGCTGGAATCTAAAAAAATTGGTCAATAATTAAAATTAATTTAATATATGTTAAATGCTTGAACATTTTTTTTTAAAGAGAAATAAAAGGCTCAGGGAACTACCAAAATTTTTTCCCGTTAACCCTATTAATTCGGCATAAAAAATGAAAAGTCTAATTTTTCATTTCTTTTGATAAAAATAAAAGATTTAACAAAATTGCGTAATTACGAACAACGGATAAAAGTTACGTTGGTAAAAATATAATCGAAGATTATTTCAATCTTATTTTCGTGTATAAAAAAATGTTTAAACGTTTAAATTTTATCTATATATATAAAATTTAAGCATTAAAATTTTTGTTACCAGTAAGCTCAAAAACGGCTAAACCGATCCCTATGAAATTTCACATGTAGATTCTCTAGGTGGTGGAATCGTTTCATACGTATCTTTCATGCGCCTAGGTCCTATGGGTCGCCCGCCCGAAGCAATTTAAAAAATCGCTTTTTTTAATTTTTAATCCCCGATAACTTTCTACCGACTAAACCAATTCCCACAAAATTTTATATATAGATTCTCTTAGAGGCAGATTAATGTTTAATCTAGGTTTCATGCGCCTATGTCATATGGTTCGCCCGCCCTAAGCATTTGAAGTTGTTTTTTTATAAATTTTTCGGATTTTCACGAACAACTTTTCTGTTTATTTTTTCATCTAATTTGGCATAAAAAAATACATATAACGCTATAAAAAATTTTTCAACATTGTCCTATGAGTCGCCCGCCAGAAGCAATTTAAACTATTTTTTTATGAATTTTTTGCCATTTTTGGGCAAAATTTTTCGGTTTTGCTTTCACCTGATTAGGTGTATAAAAATACATATAATCCCCAAATTTGACTCTTCTACCAATAACCCTTATGTTTTTATAACCTTTTCTGTATTTTTTGGGCGAAATTTCCATTATTTTTCCATAATGAGTGAACCGATTACCACAAAATTTAATATGTATTTTCCGTAGGAAACAGAATAGTATTTTTTTTTAACTTTTAAATGCCTAGGTCATATGCGTCGCCCGCCCTAATCGTTTTATATTGTTATATTTGGAATTTTTTGTCATTTTCTATTTTTTTTATTCTTGCTTTTATCTAATTTGGCATAAAAAAATACATATAACCCTAATATTTGACGCTTCTATCCCAAACCCATAAGATAGCCTTTTCTTAATTTTTGGGCATAATTTTAACTATTCTCCCGTAATGGCTCAAATACCCATTAAATTTATATGTGAATTCCATAGGAGGAACAATAGGATGTTATTGATTCTTCATACATTTAGGTCTTATCGCTTGCCTAAAATAATTTGGGTTTTTCCAAAATTTTATCATTTTGAAAATTTATTCGTTTCTGCTTTTATCTGATTTGGCATTCTGAACATGAAACCCTATATAATGATCGGCGGCTACTGAGCCACCGATTCGAATATTTAACTTTTATTTACAAAAAACTATATATCTATAACCAAATTATACTTAACAAAGACTATATATATATTCTAGCATTTGATTTATCAATTTAACATTGCTTCTAGGGTATGCGGGCTACCTTAATTGATTGGTGTTTCTTTGACTAAGATAACTATACACGTAACCAGGGATGTATGCAGAAACTTACCTAAGGGCAAGAGATTTCTAAAGCGGGGCAAGAAATTTTTTAGAAGAAAAAGAGGTAAGTATTTGTGCTTTTGTTAGTGTATAAGTTAATAAATGATCAAAATTTGAAGATTTTTATTGTTTTTAGAGTTTAATATATCAATTTTAACGGTATAAAAAATAAAATTATTAAGGGAGGCAATGGCCCCCTTTGCTCCCCCCCCCCCTCCCCCCCCCTTCAATACGTCTCTGCATGTAACTCATATGTAGCCGAGATTGCATAGAATTCGTCGTTCTATAACAGATTTTAAAAAATTCTCTAGTATTTCTACGCATATTCCACAAAAAGGTATATTTTTAAATTTTTTAGCCTAACTTCTATGGGTCGCCCCCTCCCTGAAGTATCTATTATTTTGTTAGCTCCATGTAAAATAGCTTGATACTTAAATATGTGAAGGCACCAAGAGCATCCGTAGAATCGTATAATCTACAGGATGAGATGAGCGTAGTTCTTGGTGGATTTTTAGCTCGCTCCCTGTATTTCGTTTGTAAAAATATCAAAGTATACGGCTAAGTGAATAACTGCGAGACCTTAAAGGAATTTGGGCGCCATTCGCCAAACAGCTTCATTAGAACCAACATAACGGCCCATTTAATAGGCGCCTATCTAATCAATTTTGTAGAGGGGAGTAGCATTTAAATCGGTATTTTTGATTCGAAAAACAGCCATATAGCCTTTAGCACATACTTGAAAATGTATTTGATGCATTTTACGGATTTTGTATTTTAGCTGTAACTTTTTTTAACAATTCTGAATTATACAAATAAAGTGCCATTTTATAGCCAAAAACTTCTGTAATTGCTTTGGGTATAAATCAAAAATTTAACACAAATAGAATTTCTTAAGTTTGAAATTAATTTAAACATTGTTTGGTACAACAACACTTTTAGAATCTGCACTTTAACTTGCTATTTTTAAGCGGAATTGTTTATTTTTGCATATTTAGATTGATTTCTATTGTAAATTTTAAGAAATTAATTTTTATTTATGGCTTAAAATCTTATTTTTAAAAAATTCCTATTTTATGAATTCTACAAATTTATTAAGGTAAAACAACGTTTGCCGGGTCAGCTAGTTTTCATATAAATTTTATGTTAGAAAATGAAACGAGGTTAGCTACAATCAAAAATAATCTGTGATCAGTCCATGAATTCATCATTTCTTTACAAAGCCTAAATAAATTAACAAAATAATTATGTGTTTTTAATGCAAACGTAAATTTCTATTGTGTCTGAGATATTTTAAATAATTTAACTTTGAGTGTCCTAGTATATAAAGGCTTTATATTCTCAATTTAAATATTCCTTAAGGTTAATAGTTTAGTTAATGTATTAGTATTAGGGGGTTATTTTAGGGCGTGATATGGTTAGAGTTGGTGTTAGAGATAAATTAGGGTGAGTTTGTGCCCACATTAGCATCTTATCGGAGCCATAAAAACACGTACTTAGAATTTAATCCAAATAAATTTTTTTTAAATGGTAAATTTAGCTGTTTTTTAAAGCGGTAAACAGACTTTATATGTCAAATAACTTAAGACAGACGGAAATTCAAAAACAGATATAATTAACTTGCCAAATATAACCTAATACAAAGATTTACAAAAATTAGAGGTAAGGTCATATAAGGTGTTTCTGCCAAAGTAAATTTTTTAATGAAGTCACAAAAAAATTAATTTCATCAGAGCTTTATAAAAAACACTTAATATACAATATTTTAGGAATTTTTCAAATGTGTTTTTTTATTTTAGGGCGAGTTGAAACTCATATAATATTTAAAAAAATTTATGTTTTTAAAAATTTATTATTTTTTTTTATTAATTTTTTCAAAATTTTATTTTATTTTTTAAAAAAATTAAGCAAATAATAAAAATTAACAATTTTAATTTTGAAATTTTTTTTTATGAAATTAAATGAAGTTTAAACGTTTTAATAGGTATATTTTGCTTTTTTAAATTTTTCGCATCAATTATGTGCATAAGGGCTGTACTATAAAGCGATTATGGCTAACAATTTTTTTAAAAAAATTTGTTTTGGTAAATATGGTTACCATATCCATAAAATAATTATTATGCTTGTTGCCATTTTTTACAAAAAATTCGAAAAAAGTTTAATATAACATCAAATATCTATATTTTTAATTAAACGCCGTGGAGCATTTCATAAATCGATATTTAAAAAAACAATCAAATTTGCGGTAGGGAGGGGTCTAAGAGGAATATGAACCATTTTTGACCTACTAGAAGATTATTTTTATCACAGACTTTGCAAGTTTTCCGGTGGACAGCAGGGTAAAGAGTAGCGGTTAATCAATAAAAATAAAATATGGCATTAACAAAAAAATTGGATGACTCTAATCAGAGTAAAAAAAGTTTTTAACATCAAAGAGAAACGTAAATTAGGTAAGGGCTTAGTAAATTTCAGTTTTCAGATACATCCTTATGTATCTTTGTGTGAAACCGTAAATTTTGTAACAAAATAAAAAAGAATTTTAATTAAACTTTTTAAAATTTATTATTGTATAAATAAAAGTTTGCATCTTTGTTATTTACATAAGATTTAATAACTTCGGTAAGAAAGAAGCATAATCTATTAAATAAAGATAATTTTAAATTTTTACTTTTATGCCTATGAGAAGCAGCTATAAATCTTGGAGTATTTAGGACACTATAGGCGTGCTAGGATAAATTTACCTACAAAATAAACTTTGGTATAGTAAATTGCCCTCTCATTAATCGGGCATGCCTAATAAAATATCTCCTTTACCAAAACCTCTTAAATGTTGTTAATTTTTCAAATTAAAAAAAAACAGGGTCGTTAGATTAGACCGGACAACAAAAAAAACAACATGAAAATTTTTATAAGGTTTTGCAAAGCTTGACGATCCTGGATTTAATTTTTCTCATAATGCTTTGATATGCAATGCTTAGATAAAGATACACAAAATTTAACTATATTTTTACAAAAAATCTATATTGGCATATTGAGATATCTTATAAAAAAACAGATAAAGTTTTCATTTAAATTATTTGCAATACTTTGGAGTAAATTAAGATAAAAAAATGGATTACGAAGAACATCAAAAATTTTACAAAATCAAAAAAAAATAAAATTTAAAAAAAAAGTAAACGCACTTGGAATAAATGTCTTCCTAATCTAAAGATATATCGAAGCTTCTGTTTTCACCCAAATAGCCCCAAAATTAATGCTTATTTTAGACCGAATATCTACAACTCCGTGGCATTGGCTTAATTTCATAATTTTAATCATAATTAAAAACTTAATCAAAACTTAGTCACAAAGACGCGGCGACGTTAATATAAAAATTTAGAAAACCTTCAGCGAATGTAAGCTTAATTGTATTCAACACTAAACCAACATGGTTAGTAGTTGGATGTATGACCGCTACAAAAGCCGCCCCTTTTCTTAGGAGCCTAGGCCTAAAAACTTGGGTGCTCGCTTAGCTTAATTAGGGCCAAATATAAATTTATTAGAGGCAAAGCCCAAAAAGGTATGCAGTTTCCTAATCGAAAAAAAAATCTTGTACAAGCTCCTTTAAAAAATACAATCATTGGTAGAATGAAAAAAAAAATAAGCCAAGGCCTTAAGTATGTGTTTGTCCAAAAATGTCACAGTTGACATAACCGTTTAACAACGAAGTATTTAAACGTAATATGAGTATGGTTGTCGTGAATTTAACGAAATTTATTAGGTAATTGTTGCCTAAGGTAATACTCAATAAAAGTTGGAAGTTTATAAGGTTTTATATATGATGCTATCTACTAGATTTAACCTCTAAATCTTATTTAATATGGTTTGTTGGTTTGATTTAAGGATGCAAGTCATTAATTTTTTGGCTGCATTCTCTAAACTAATACGGCCACATAAAAACAAAGGTGTATATCTGCCTCAATATCACGTGTCGTAATATAAATTTTTAACAATTTTGGCAATAAAACTACCTCAAACAAATTGTTTATGCTAAATTATAAAGAGCTTACATAAAATGACCAGGATACCATCTAATTAAAACTGTATGAATAATTAAAATTTGGGCAATCTTATCTTGTATATATATTATTGCTCACTTCTCTTGAATAGAAAATAATTCAGAGAATATGTTGCAATCTCTTTTAAAAATTTAAT
>JAUIRJ010000554.1:0-13616 GCA_030555515.1 Acutogordius australiensis | reverse complement strand
GCTGTTACATAGGCATTTAGATAATACAAAATATTTCGCGTCCAAACTTAAATACGACACGATATATTATCGGTTTTTAATAAATATATTATTTGAAGTTTGAATTTAACAATTTAATTATTATGAATATGCGAAAATAAAATTTTAATTTATTTTTGTTTTTAAATCTTTTTTAGTTTTTTGACCTTTTTTTCTAAATTTCCAATGTTTATAACTGACTAACTAAGTTTGATTAGGAAAAACGGTAAACGAATTTGATATCCCCTAAGATGGCAGGTTTGATCTCTGTTGTTAGCTCATAACTCTCAAAAAATTGTTGACCTGTGTATTGTTTGTAACATCAAAAAATGCTATGTGACAAGCCTGTTAAGACATTCAAATATTTCATATTGGCTATCCAAGTGTATTTTCTTTTATAAAAAAATTAAATTTTTCCATGTAAGACACACAAAAAGACTATGTAAGTCGTTTTAGACATTTGACATAACATTCCAAAACAAAACATTATTTGCTTAAATAGATTAAACGCATTTGCAGAAAGGAAATAAAAAGTTTTGAAAATAATAAAATTTACCACATATGCTGCACTAATTAAATAAATAATTACAAATAAGTTGTTAATAAACAATTACATGTAGACAAAATTAAAATATAAATTAATGTTATATAATTATACAAATAAAATATTATTAAATCATAAATAATAAACAGGTTGATAAAATAATGAGTAAGAGGAAAATTATGACACTGGGGGGAAAATCTCCATGATGGTCTTATCTCATATATGTATAATTCATTTTCCGAAATTTTTTTCAAACTCCGGCTATTTTCTTAGGTTTATATCGAAAAAAACAGCCAATTTGACCAAATGAACAGATTTCGCGACCTAAAGAATACCCTAGAGAAGTAAAATTAAAAATTTTTTTTTCATCTTAAAATTACTTGTAACTTATATTATATATATAAAACAATAAGAAATAAAATTTTTAAGTAAATTAAGCCTTTACATATTTGGTTATAAAGAATATTTGGCCCAATCTAAATAAGACACGATACATTTTCGGTATCAAATAAAAAAATAATTTTTTACATTTTTTTTTGTTTTTGATTAGAAAAACTTAACGGATTTGAAAATTCTTAAGATATAAGATTTAGTCTCTGAAATCAGCTCATAACTCTCAAAAATTTGTTATTTTCTGTAAAAACAATATAAACAACAATAATGTACATACCAATATATTTGCCAAAAAGCCGTCATCGACCTGTTTGGCCTGGCTTAAGGCAGTAACTATAATATCAAACGCATTGGGTAAATTGGTTATAAGAGTTATCAAAGGTTTTTCTGTTTTGTCGTCAAAGGATGGAGCAATAAATTTGTTAAATAAGAAAGCGTTTGAAGTTGAAGTTTGCGTTAAAATTACCATCTCAATAAAAGCAGGTCTGTCAAAAAAATCAAGATAATATTAAATATCAAATATATAATAATCAGTTTCATTTATATTAGGGCGTGTATGAAATTCATTCATTTAATCAAAAATTTTAAATTTTTGAAATTTAAGTTTTTACAATAAAAAATAAAAAAAATCCATATAAGCATGGCACATCTCTACGCTTTTTTTAAATTCTAACACTTAAAAAACCTTTCAACATTAAACCAATATTTTTGTATAGAAAAATTCTTAAATTTTTAAAAATTTAACAAAAAATGAATAAACTTTGAACGCGCTCAATAATAAAGAAATGAAGTATTTGGTAAAATGCTTAACTTGTTTTGATTATAATCAGCCAAAGGCATGTTAAAATAGAACGACTAAAAAAATACTTTGCACGTGCCCTAAGGAAAATAAATCTTACAATCATAACCAACCACTTAACCATGAACGATGGTTGTCCTATATCAAAAAACAGAGGCAAATTCCGGTGTTATAAAAATAGTTTAATTTTCTACTATTATTATTATCTATCAAATTAAACGCGGGCTTACCAAAATAAACAAAAAATTTCTAATAATATTGCACTGGACAACAAAAAAACTTAGACAATTTTACATGGTTCTCTAGAGAGTTTGCGATTACGATTCCTAGTTCAGTTTTTCTCCCAATACCTTAATTTGTTTATATTGGAATCAGAATGCAGAAAAATCCATATTTGTAATAACTATTAAATTTACAAAAAAACATAATGGCATATTTAGATTTATTGTAAAACTGATCTAAAAAAAGGACATTAATTGGAATTATTAGCATTTAATTTTAAATTGTTTAAGATCAAAAAACGGATTTTATGACGAACATTGATTAAAAAAAAATCAAACGCCTCAGGTTTTTTTGTTATAAAACTTTTTACCATATATTTTGTATTATAAAAGCACAATTCCAAATAGGAAAATCTCATTTTTGATATCGAACAACTAAAAATCAGAGGCATTGGCTAAAATTCTGATTCTATATTCGTGTTCAGCACCAAAACCTTGACACGAGACCAGCTTGAGGTCGTCCAAATTTTGTTGTCCTATAAGTGATATAAATAGGTCTGGGCTTGTCCTAATATATAAATTTTACGGCATAGAGATTCAACATTATATATATATATGTAAGGCTAAGAAAAAATAAATGAAAACTAACAAATATCGCGGGTATTTAGTATTAATGAGCTCCAATATCTGTTCAAATGAATCAGTTGATTCAAAACGCCGAGTAGTTGCTAATACAGAAATTATATCATTGTGGTTGTGTGAATTTTTCTCAGGGACAGTGGAAAGTGCCTCAAAATACTGTATAAATTGGGCTTGAACGAGTTTGGCCTAAAATCAATATATATATTCTAATTCAAAACATTATATATTAATATAATTATATATAAATGACAAATAAGATGGGCAAAATGAAAAATAAAACAATTTACCCCATATGAAATTATAAAAAAAAAATAAAATTCTATATTTTACCAAATAAATAAATTTATTAATTATCACCAACATTTTGCAACCCTTATAGTTTTTTTGGCATTAGCATTTTTTAAAGTTATGTAGGACCTTATATAGACCGGGCGAGCCGGAGGAGTTTCGGGAAAGTCTGAATATAATTCTTTTTTAGAGTATATGCCAGATTTTTTCCCGCCTTTTCAAGTTATCCTGTAATTTATTTTTATTCTACACATCATTATAATTTTTACACCGGCAAGCCGGGCTGAAAATATAGACGGGTAAGGCTGAGCTAAAGCAATATCAATAACTACATGTGGGCTCGAACTAAAAATACAGCCTTTGAATATAACTAAGTAAAATATTACTACCCACCCATAATATTTTTTAAACATCAATAAATCTAATTATCAATTGTGTCTGATTTTAATAAACTTTATTTTTGCAATTTTTTAAGTTGGCTAAAGACATAAACAAGCTTAGACGCAAAACCTTTTTTACAATCCAAGTGTGGCGCAAACAGAGCTTGATTAAAAAATTAAATATTTACATAAAAGGGTAGGATTCAATAAATTTAATTACTGTAAAAATTCTTAAAATTTTTTTGGCTTCAATCAGAATATTTACAGATTATAACTTAATTCCAGGAAACAGGATTTAAGTTTAAAAATTAAAAAAAAACAATTTGAAATTGGACTAGTAATATGGTCTTTTTTTGTTTACATTATTTGTAAGGGTTTAATATATCAAAATAAATGATTATATTGTTGTATGTACACATAAAAACGTCTATCAACAGATTCATTTTTAATGTTAAAATGCAGTTAACCTCATATTCCAAGAACGTTTCTTGCATTATGAACGGGTTAAATTTAAGGGTTTCAGTTTGATATTCCACCGTGTATTCTAAAATACAATGGTAAATCATATAAGTAATACATTTTACTGTAATAAAAATATAATAACGACTATAAAAATATTTTTTATATATCACCAGGCAATAATATCTTATAATTAAAAAGAAAAACTTGGGTTTAAAGTGAAAAGAGCTTGATTTAGGTTATCAGCATAAATGACTTTGTTGGCGTTCATTTGCTCCACTTTAATAAGGGTCAATTTTTGTCTTTAATATAAACAAACATAAATCTTTTGAATAGTAAATATGTAAAAACTAAATATTATTAAATAATAATAATACGTAGGCATATTTCTAGAAGTAGTATCAATAAAAAACAACAATTTATATTGATAGTGTCACAAATGCACGAAATTTTATTGTGTTGACTGTATTAAAACCATGCGTAAATCAAACTTCAATCCTAATTAATAGTCTGTCGTATGCCAAAAAATTTTATTCACCAGAATTAGCGTTTTTGGGGCCTCAAGACCCCTTAGCAACGGAATTAAACAGTGAATTTTTAAAAGCATTTTTTATCTAATTAGATTTATTAAAAATTTAATTATTTTAAAGTTTATGCAAATATATTTAACAAATGGTAGATATTAAACGTTTTATTGATCAAAAAAATTTTTTTTTAAATTATAATAAACTAAAATTTAACTTTTGAGCCTCAATTTTTTTTTAAAAACAAATAACATTTTAAAAGATTCATCTTCAAATTTAAAATATATACATATATTGGTAGCTAAATTCTAAAACCTATATTAGATATATTTTGGAAGGAAAACACCTGACAACGGTAAAATTGGGTTAAAATGTTGTTTTTTTAATATCGAGATAATTATTTTTAACAAAAAAAATTATGATATTTATAATTTAAAAAAAAAGATGAGAAATTGCCACACATTTCAACTTTAATCGAAAGGTTAAAAAGGGTCTTTTAAAAATAAACAAAAATGATTAACATATACACTAAACAACAAATACAAAAATCTTCTTGCAATTTTTTCTCACAATCATTTTTGGGGACCAACAAAATCCATAAAATTATTAAGTTATTAATTTCATATGCACGAAAAAATTGATTAAAAATGATAATTTTGGTAAATGATACTTAAGACCGTCTAAGTTATGCAATTCTGTCTTATTTAGGGTCACAAAAAAAGCAAAAAAATAGAGCTTTATGTTTGTTTTAGCAGAACATATATTGGCGATGCATTCAGGTCATGAATTTTTTATAAGTTAACTAGAGAGATCATACCTGCCATCTTAGGGAATATCAAATCCGTTTACCGTTTTTCCTGATCAAACTTAGTTAGTTAGTTATAAACATTGAAAATTTTAGAAAAAAAAGGTAAAAACCAAAAAGATTCAAAAACAAAAATAAATTGAAATTTTATTTTTGCATATTTACAATAGTTAAACTGTTAAATTAAAACTTCAAATAATATTTTCATTAAAAACCGATAATATATCGTGTCGTATTTAAGATTGGACGCGAAATATATTGTATTATCTAAATGCCGATGTAAGAGCTTGATATATTAATAAAAAATTTTTTCCATTATTTGTGATTAAAAATATAAGTTAAAAGGGATTTTAATATGCAAAAAAATTTTTTCATTTTTTCTTTACAGGGTATATTTAGATCTGTCAATTTGGTCAAAAAGGCCATTTTTCGTTATAGACGGATTTAAGGAGCCAAAGACGGAAGAAACTAAGAAATACGAAAAACATATATGAGATTAGGCCATCATGGGGATGCATTCTTTTATGTTTTCATAATAATCTCGTTTCTGACATAAATATTTGTTGACCTGTGTAATTATTGTCTGAAATTGGGTTTTTTACTATTTTTTAAAACAGGGCTTTTTTTCAAAATTGAAAAAAACATGCCTTTGACAGTAAATAAAATTAATTTTTGGGATTGATTAAATATTTAATTGTATACAAGGTTTTGTACAGAATTTTCTTATGCAATGATCTAGTTTTCCAATGATCTCAGCTCCGTAGTAAACATTTTTGTCTTACATGCAGAAGGTTTAAGTTATAACCGTGCATTGACGGCTTTTTTCTTCGTTAATGTGTACAACCACTTTGAAGCTGCTGAGTGGCTTGCTTAGGCAACAGGCCCTAAACGATATGCCTAAGGTAAGAGCCTAGGCTGAGAAGCTAGGTCACAAGCGTGAAAGCAATTCTTACTTAACCCGTCTGGATTGTTAATTGCTTTGCTCAGGTTAAAAGAGTCAAAGCCTTAAAGGGGTACGGCGAGCCTAAATGGGAATGGGGGTTGTTTTGTTTCCCTCGGTGCTTCCAATTTTTTAGAGTTAAAAATAAATTTTTATAAAAAAATATATCTACCGACATAAATAAAATTCTCAAAAAATTTAAAATGTTAATTGTACGTTATCCAAGGTCAAAAAATAAATAAACAAATTACAACTAATATTAAAAACAAAGTAGTAAAACAAATTATTAAGGAAGAATTAAAATGCCCTAAATGATTGGCTGATTAAACTTGTATAATAAAAATTAAACGCATTATTAACGTTAATTGCCTGTTTAATGTTTTTAAAAACTAAAACTTTTAGGCTTATCAAACGGGCAAATTAAATTAATATTAAAGTTTTTTATAATAAGCGATTAACATTTTAATATCCTTTGTTTACATTTATGGTACTACAGCAATAATTATCCAGTAATTTGGATGAGTTTTGAAATTATTGTTGATTCTTAAAGTAACCCAAAATTCCTCAAGGAAATTAATTTCGTAGAAAAAAAGTTGCCACAAATGCATTGCGTAGTGAAGCAAGTTTTGTTAAATGGTGTAATTACCATTAAGTTAACACTTTTATGTAAATTTTTATTCCAAAATAATACAAAAATAAAATGCTTAAACAAAAAATGCAATATAATTAGATAATACTAACAGAGTGTTAATACCTTGCTGTGCAATCAACAAATTTCAAATGTGGTAAGAAAGAGGAAGTAAGAACAGTCCTTGATAAACTATCAACATTCTTTACAAAATAACTATCAGCGTCCAATTTGTATCTTGATTTAGACACTGTTCTCATATTTAAACTAGGGAGCTATAAAAATGAAAAATATTTTTTAAGTTTATGAGCTATAAGTAAACATAATATTATTAAAATCTGACATTGCAGTGAAAAAAACCTTTAATAGGACATAAAAAATAAATTTTTATTTAATTAATCCACATTTGGTAGGTTAGAAAACTAAAAACCTCAATTTCATAAAAGTTATTTCACCAGTTTATCTGGCCTAGTTTGACACTTTCAATAATTTTAAAATTCATCCTTCTTTTTTAATGATCTTTTGTGGTACATGAGTTAAAAATTTGGAAAATTTGCTAGCAAAAAATTATATAATTTTTAGGGTATACTCGAAATTTAATTTACAAATATAAAGAGCAATATTTTTTTAAACACATATAGCTTTGACAAATTATCAAATAAGAATAACAATGCCTATAAAGACTTTTATGTTTGTCAAAACAAATGTTTTTAAAATCAAGAAATTTTAAATTTTGTCTTAGGTTATCCAACAAACTGAAATTAAGGAACATGCTTATGAGAAATTTGCAATTATATTTAATTTTTGGCAAGCATATAATTAAAACAGAGATATAAAAAAAATAAGGATTGAGGTTAGCTCGTCCCCTTCTTGCACAAAATATTAATATATTTGGCACAACTGGTGGACAAAATACAAAAAATTTCATGGGTCAAGCAAAATATAAAATTCAGATAAGCTTAGATAAAAAAAATATGGCCAAGCCAAATTATATCATAATTTTAATAAAGATTTTCTTTAGTTTGAAATCACACGCATAAAAAATTGAAAACATTTTTTACTCCAACCCAAGGAACAGAGTCTAAACTGACCTATTTCTAACTAAAAGACCTAACCTTAACATAGCTATCCCCTTAGCCTAGCATTACTCTCAATATATATTGGTAATGTTAATTCCCCATATGTATAAAAGATTATTTATAAAGCAACCATTTCAACTCTAAGTCAAGTCAATTTTAGGTTAAAATTTTTTGCATGTTAAATTAATATTTTATTAGTCTTTAGAATTTTTTTCAATGCAAGTTAAATGTAAAAAATTTTAAAATTTATTTTTAAGACGAGGCTATATCATTTGACTATGGGTAGATTAACAAAGAATTGATTTGTAAAAAACACTTATGCCCCATATACTATATAAAAAATATTTAAATATTACTAATCCCTTATCAATAGAATAGTCAGAAAAAGCTGGATGATGACAAATTTTTGATTTTATAAATAAGTCTTTGCTTTTCATTATATATTTAACAGAGCAATCATGATGTGTGTCTCGCTAAAAAAATATATTATATAAAATATACATTACTTCAGTCATATTATGATGGGTTAACTGAAACAAACTTGCAACTGCTTTTTTAATTTGAACCTCCCAATTATTATCTTTTTGCAAAACAATTACAGGTGATATTTGATTATCATATGAATGAAAATATAGAGGCTCATTTAAAAAGTTTGTATTAGCATTTGTAATCTAAATTTAAGCATATTCTTTCATACCTTAAGCTCATATAAACGACTAACGCCAGTTTGATAATAAGATTTGTCAATATTTTCCCACAATAAAGATATTAATACATCTGATGAGAAGCTTTCATTAAAACTATTTCTCGTTAAATATTTATACCGAAATATATCCCCCAAAGATGCTAAAATAAAAGGATATATTAAATACCAGATGTAGGAATAGGGGAAGACAAGAAAGATGCAAATATCAAAAAAAGCATGTTTTATAAAACTCAACTCAAAATTTTCCAGCTGATCATAGATCATAATGAGGCATGTTCATGTCTAATTTTAATTTGCCTGATAAAATCATAAAAAAAACTTAAATCATAGTTAATTAAAAGCTGCATTTATATTTTACTGAATATAGAACGTGTTAAAAACGCATTTTGTAGATAAAAAATTATATTGTTAAATTTTTTTTTGAAAAAAAAAACACCCTGTAAGACACTACATATATCGCTACCACCATGTAAAATACTATTTATAAAATATTAATGGGCAAAAAATAAATTTTTAAGATTTGTTTAAAATTTTATATAGAAACCTTCACAATACTATTTGATGCAAATAAGTAAGTTTATATTGCGTTAAAAGATATGCTTTAATCAAAATATATTAAAATCTTAATTAATTTAAATTTTTAAATATAAAACTAAAATTGCCTATTATTCAAAATTTGATTCGTAAAAACCCTATTTTCTCCTATCTGAGTTAGTGAAAATTTGTTCTCAGTCGTGACCCAAAAGCTCATCCGGCCCGGTGCCGCCTGGCCCGAAATGTCGGCCGGGCCGGGCAAGGCCTAAATTAAAATATTCGTCGGGCGAACCGGGCCGTTTTAATTAAATTTATACTCGGGCCGGGCCAGGCCGGGCCAAAAATTTTTGATGCTTTAATTTGCCTATTTTTTTGCGCTATAATTAGTGCTAAAAAGTTAGATATGAAGATTTTTGAACAGAAAAATGAAAATGATTAATGAGTATGAACGAGCGGAGTGATTTGCAAAATATGGTTTCAGCTTAATTTGACAAATATAAACTTTTCAACTTATCAAGGAGTTAGGTGGGTAGATGACGATATTAGAATCGAGGACGAAATTACAACTTATATAAACCTCCGATTACAAGATGTAGATAATCAAACTCTTTTGCAGTGGTGGGAAACAAATTTCTACCTAAGTTGAATATTTATACAAACAAAATCTTTGCAACTCCTGCGAGCTGAACTGCAGAACGTACCTTTTCGGCAGTCCAAATATATACCAAAAGTAGAAACCGTTTAGGCCAGGAAAAACTAGATTATATAATTTTTTTAAATGATTACTTCAAATCAAATGATGCTTTTGATATTAAATTCCAATAAAGCTATATTTGATGCACTACAAAATACCTTATCATTTTTTTTGCAAGAGTTATTTTTTTACATTATACTTTTTTTATATTTAGCCAATATTACGGGCAATCAGAGGCGTAATGGGGGGGGGGGGGGGGGGTCAAAAGGGGACGATTGCTCCCCTTTAGAAATTTTTTTTAACTCTTATGATGTAACCAGCGTTTAAATTTATATATCAAACATATAAAAGAGAATAGAAATAAATAAAATTGCTATTTTTTGGATAATATGCAGCCTTATAAAACATAAATAAAACTAGCCCATGTGGCCCGGCTCCGCCCGGGCAACTTGACATCTTTCCAATATTAAATAAAGAGTTTTGAGTAATTTGGAGGTCTGAGTTATAACTGAAAGCTAGTCGATTAAAATGATTCCATTTGGTAAATATGTTGTTAATCACAGGGTTAAAATTATGATCCAGATTAGCAGATTGTTCATGAACGATATCATTCGAAGAGGTTGACTGGTGTAACATCTGAACATTGTTAACAGTTGTTGAAAACCCCCCTTTTTTAGATATATAATTTTGCTTTTGTGTTACACTGCCTCGATATTTTTTCCATCGTTGAATTTTTCTTTTTGGGTTAATCGATTGGCCAATACTTCTGCGATTTTCGATTGGTGAAACTATTATTTATCCATCATAAATATAAAATTAAAAAATAAGTATATATTTGTGTATAAAGTAGATATTACGTATAAAAAATATACGTATAATGCGAGGATGCAAATGATTAAGATTATAACGGATACCATGATATTCATCTATTTTTGACACTAAATATGTAAATCATATAATTTATCTCATAATTATAAATTAATTTAATAATGCTTACATACAAGGATTGGAACTTATTGAAAAAAGCTGGTACTAAGTTCCGAGTTCTTAGGATAATTTTTGAAAGAGCTGGAACTAAGTTCTTGGAAGTACCGACGAGTTCCCAAATATCGGAACTCGAGTTCCATTTTTTTATTTTTATAATTAAACAATTACTAGACAGATAAAAAAGATATATTACACATTGCACATATAATTTATTGACATTGCACATATAATTTATTAAACTATATAAAATGGAAACATTTATTTATCAAGCTTAAAATTCATTCCAACAAAAAGAATATCATTCAAAATATCATCCTTAAGTCGATTCCTTTGGGAATCTAAAATAAAGCTTAAATAGGAAAATAATCTCAACACTCACCTCGGTCAAGGGGACCGATACAACAATTAAAGCTAAGTTTCCTAGTAGCGGAAACTCAGCCTTGTTAGCTACCCACCAGCTTCTAATATTTTCATCCGCCTTAAACCTCGGTAAATTTTCGTATTTTAAAATTTCTATATCTAATTGCTCATATATTAGAGGGGCAGTTGAGTCATCGTGTTTATAAAATGTTTCTTCGCCTCTTAAGACATCCTCTAATAATGAAAATTGATCTGACATATTTCCAGAAGATTCTGAAATAATTTCTTCCTCGTGATTTACTGAATCATTTCTTTGAAGAGATAATGCTTTTGAATGAACTATTTCCAGAAACTTTTTGGCTTTTTCGCATTTATTATTATTTAATTTAAAGTAGAATCTTTTATCTAAAAACAGCCCACAATTGACTATGTCATTATCTAAAAGTTGGGATTCTCTTTGTTCAATAAAATGCAAAAGGGATAAAGAAAAGTCGGTTGAATGGGTCTATAACACGGCTTTGCAGAAATAGTATTTTGTAAAAAAATTGCAGATGTCTAAAATTTGTGCCTGAAGGTGTTTCGTTAAAATTGCGGCTGGGCCTAGTGTTTCGACTAATCTTTGAAACATATGCCAAATATCATTGGAAACTTCCAACTCATTTAAAATATTTTTGTGATTATCAAGAAACGGTCGTAGTTTGAGCAATCTTTCAATGCAGGTGTAAGTCCAATTCCATCTCACCTGATGCATAAGTATTGATTGAGGAAGATTTTGAGATTTTAACATTGCTGATAAAATAGGCCTTTTAAGCTTAGTAGCCAATTGTCTTGCTACCTTAATTGCTAAAATTATTTCAGGTGTGCTGACTAGAAATGAATTAACTGCTAATTGAACCACGTGTGCAGCACAGTTGAGATCAATGATGATTGATGAGTTGAAATCATATATTTCACAAACCTCGTAAGAATCCTCTATAAAATTTAAATCATCTTCATCTTGTAACATTCCTTCTAATGGGTCAAAGATGTCATCTTCACTTGATTCAAGCTCCATAAAATTCTTTATTCCAGCTTTCATATTACGGGCTGTGTCTGAAGTTATCGATAATATTTGGGTTTTCATTATATTGTAATTTAAAACAGTTTCTTTAAGCCATTTGGAAATATTAACTGCATTATGCTGGTCATAGACCTCTTTGTATTCCAGCACTCGGACTTGAATTTTATCCATATGGATGTATTGGCAATTTATAGCTAAAAGTAAATTTATTTAAAAAAGTTGAATAAAAAGTTTTACACTAAGTAGCCAAAATCACAATTAAATTTAACTTTTTAAAAGCTTTTTATACATATTTTCTCTTTTCCTCATTATCTGATTAAACTTGATCTACTTTTTAAATGCATTGGTTAATTAATCTTGTTTTGTACTTAAATGAGAAAAATGTAAACAATGTTCATAAAAATGATTTTATTTAATTTTTAAAAGTTAATATCTAGGTTATTTTAGAAAATAAAAAACTGACTTGCCTTATAAAAATTAACAAAACAAAATTATAAATATTTTAGAATTTTTAAATTAATACATTCTTAAAAAACTGGTTTTGGCTAATTTGTCTAAATTTTTAGTTTGTATAACTAAATAATTTTTAAATTTAAAAATAATTAAATATTTATATTAAAATGTACAAAAGTTAAATGTGAAAATTAATTTACCATAGAAGGATCTGTTTGCAACACTTGCAAAATCAAATTTTATGCTTAGTATTTTATGTTTAATATCATCAATTAAAGTTTTTCGCATATATTTAGCCTTTTCTTCAACTTCATTTCTAATATTACTTGGATTAATCTTAAAATTAGTTCCTGATGGGCTTGCTTTGTTTATGATTCTAATCATGGATCTGAAAATAGTTTAAATGGTCTGCCATGAACAGTAACCAACTCCACGCAATCTTCCATACATGGATGCACAAAGTTATTAAAGATTTTTGTCTGCTTAAATTTGGTTTGAGTTGTAATTTTGGATTTTTCTTTTCTTTCTGTAACAATTAAAAACTTTTCATATTCTGCTTTATGTACACACTTTACGTGTTTTTTAAGGTTGGAAGTAAATTTCTTAAAATATTAAATAGAATTAATTACCGTTATATAGGTTGTTTTATTTGACGACTTGCACAAAGAACATTGATATTGGTCATTAACAAGTTGAGGTTCATAAAATTTATAAATTCCGCTGAATTTCATGGTATGCCAGAATTTATTCAAAAACTTGAAAACTTAAAAATGCAGGAAAATTTATGAATGTATGAACAAAATGTTACGTTAACAAATATAATTTTAGAAGGCTTGTGTGCAATCAAATAATAATTTAAACAATAAATGAGGTTTTTTTATTCAAATTTTATATATTTTTTGAAAAATATTAATTTTAATGCGTTTTTATTCAATTAAAAAAGTTTGAATTTTAGGTATTTGAAATAAATCGCGAAGGAACTCGAGCGGAACTCGAGTTCCACGAGTCCCAGTACCCTGGTACTTAGTTCCGAGTTCCGAGTTCCATTTCAAAAAAAGACGAGTTCTTCGAGTTCCGAGTTCTGGAACTAGTTCCAATCCTT
>JAUIRJ010000553.1:0-13626 GCA_030555515.1 Acutogordius australiensis | reverse complement strand
CATTGATATGAAACACGTATTACACAGGTCATTATGGCTTTTGCTCTCACGGATATTTATTTCAAAATCAAAAGTATTCAAGTAGTGTACAAAAGATAAAACCAAAAATGCAATAAAATAAAAGAAAGTGAACAAATTTGTATATGAGCGCTTATATATAATATATGTAGTAAAAGGATAATCATATTCCCTGGAGAGGTGTTGTCACTTTATGCTGGTATCTTGTGATTTTGAAATTTAGTCCGTTAGTCCTAGCGCATTAGCGGCTGATATCGCGTCGTCAATGGAGACGGAGACAAACGAGGTGTCTGATATTTCGGAAGAGAACGATATGTCGAGGATAGGTAGTTCTGGTATGAATGAAGAGAGGTAGGGCTCTATGTTGATGGACGAACAGGTCCATCTTGATGGAAAATCGGCTGGATTATTATCAGTTGGCACCCATTGGGTGTTCAGGCAAATTGCCCTGTAGTAGGCACAACCCAGCTTGGTGAGCACGTTGGTCATAATATTCTCAAGTGGAAAGACCGAGAGCCTCCTTTTCTTGCAATGTAATAAACCGCCTTCGCGTCTGTATGTATGATGGGGGGTAGCGAGTCGTCGTAAATGGACTTTTATAGGTAAGCGGCAGCAGCGAAGACGGCACATTCTTTGACAGAAATGTGTGTATTATTAGTTATTTTGGGCAGGTCTATTCGGTGTAAAATGAACTCGTGTAAAATGACCTTTTACACGAGTTCATTTTACACCGAATAGTGTTTTACACGAGTTCATTTTACACCGAATAGTAAAAACGCTTTTCAATTTAGGAACAATTTTTAGATTAAAGTTTTCTAATGTAACTTTTGATGAGGATTTCGAATTTATTATTGGAATTTTTTCAACTTATTTAGTTTTTTAATAAATGCGATTTTTATTTTTATGACTCACTAACGGAAGGGGATTAAATAATTACAAAGATATTCGTTATCTGCTAAGCTAAAATTCTAAAAGAAATTTTATTATACTCGCAATATTTAATTCAGAGGGCATTTATATATTCTATTAATTTATGTAAAAATAATATTATCAAGCATGTTAAATATTATAAATGTATAAAAAGCATATTAATTATTATAAATGTATAAATTGTGCATGAAAAAATTAGACCGAGCGTTGCCCAGTTAATAGCGTAACAAGCTAATAAGCGAGAGGTCCTGGGTTCGAGTCCTTGTGAAGACATTTTTTTTATTTTTTTTAAGATAACTACATAAGCCAGCATGATATACTTATTCACAGCTGATTACTCCATATATTGAATGTTTGTCCTATCGACAGAAAAACCTAAATATAAGTGCACAAATGTTATGCAGACTTATGTAGATATCTTAAAAAAATTAAAAAAATGTCTTCGCACGGACTCGAACACAGGACTCTCGCTTTCTAGCCTGCTACGGTGCACATACGGCAGTGCTCGCTTTAATTTTTTGACGTACAATTATATATTTATAACAGACACTATAAATTTATAGTAATGTTACAAAATAAATGAAATATGAAAGATATTAATGCCCTTTATATTTTATTTCTCGAATAAAATAATTAAATTCATTTCAAAATTTTAGATTGGCCTAATACATAGAAAAACTTTGTAATTTATTACTAATGGTTTGGTGAGTAAAAAAACCTTTAAATCGCATTTATTAAAAAACTTAACAAGTTAGAAAATTTTCAATAATATATTTGAATTCCTCATAAAAAGTTACATTAGAAAACTTTAATCAAAAAAATTTTCCTATATTGGAAAGCGTTTTTACTATTCGGTGTAAAATGAACTCGTGTAAAACTCTATTCGGTGTAAAATGAACTCGTGTAAAAGGTCATTTTACACGAGTTCATTTTACACCGAATAGACCTGCCGGTTATTTTAGTGTCTAGAAGGAAGTTAATCTGGTTCCACGTCAGGGTCTGCATGTCATTGTTGATGACAATCCCGCCTGCTGAGTCTGACGCATCGCAAAAGATATTTATGCCGATTGGAGGGTTGGATAATAATCCAGCCGATTTTCCATCAAGATGGACCTGTTCGTCCATCAACATAGAGCCCTACCTCTCTTCATTCATACCAGAACTACCTATCCTCGACATATCATTCTCTTCCGAAACATAACACCTCGTTTGTCTCCGTCTCCATTGACGACGCGATATCAGCCGCTAATGCGCTAGGACTAACGGACTAAATTTCAAAATCACAAGATACCAGCATAAAGTGACAACACCTCTCCAGGGAATATGATTATCCTTTTACTACATATACTATATATAAGCGCTCATATACATATTTGTCCACTTTCTTTTATTTTACTGCATTTTTTATCTTTTGTGCACTACTTGAATACTTTTGATTTTAAAATAAATATCCGTGTGAGCAAATCCATAAAGGCCAATGCCAACATAAAATAAGTTTTTGAATACTTTATAAGCATGTATATAAGGGCCATATTTCATATATATACACCGTTTTTCCAACTTTCTTCCGCTTTACGTTCATATCGAAAAATGGCCTTTTTAACAGATTTTTCGACCTCGAGAATACCCAAAAATAATTTAAGATCTTTATTTTAAAAATCCCTTGTTAAAAACTTATATTTATCTTCTCAACTAATGAGAAATAATATGTTTTAATATATCAAAATCTTACAAAAGTAGAAAATACATATTTGGCGTGTAAACATAAATAAGACACTATATATTATAGGTTTTAAAAAATTTCATTTTGAATTATAATTAAACAGTTTTACTGTTGTGAATATGCAACAAAAAATTTGAATTTATTTGTGTTTTAGTATCTCTTTGTTTTTTTCGACATTTATTTTCTAAAAATATTCAGTATTCATAGCTGTAAGTTTGATTAGAAAAAACACGGATTTGTAAATCCCTAAAATAGCAGGTTTAATCTCCTAAGTTAGCTCATGACTCTCAAAAATTTGTTGACCTGTGTTACACTAATTATAAAAAAAAAAACTATTAACGCTCATAATTAAAATTCAAAAAAAACGCAAATTAATTGTTTTTTAAGCTCTACCCTTTCGACAGGTCCAGTACTGAAAACAATTTATGAAAAAGACCTGTAAGGCCGTACATTTAAATTTTTCTCTCCAAAAATCAATATATTTAGAGTAAAAACACCAATTCACATCCTTTTTTTTTAAAAATTAAAATATAATTTTAGCCATTTTAGTCACGCATAGAAACAGCTGTAGCCGCAAAAAAAATGTTAGCGAATTGAGGGTGCGGAATAAATTTCATTCCAGATATGGATATAAAGAATATGAACGACGATATTTTGAAAAAATAATATTGTTTTACATAATAAATTTTTCAAACTTAACAAAACAAGTTTGTACGTTTTATTAATCCAGCTAATTGTTGTGTAAGAGCACGTTAAGAGTTATTTTCAGTAAAAAAATATTAATTATCACACAGGTCAACAAATTTTTAAGAGTTATGAGCTAACTACAGAGTTCTAACATGCCGTCTTAGGGTTTATTTATCCGTTTACCGTTTCTATTTAATAATATTCTAAAACCAATGACACGTGTCGTAATTAAATGGGAAATATTTTGAATTATCTAAATGCTGGTGTAAGTTGATAAATAAAAAAAAGTTTTTTTCAATATTTGAAATCATAAACATTTACAAGGAATTTTTTAAACGGTTTTTTAATTTTTACTTTTCAGGGTATTCTCGAGGTCGCAAAAAATGTGGTCCAAAAATATTTGCTCAATATGGACGGATGTAAGGAGCCGAAGACGGAAAAAAATACGAAAAAAGTATATGAGATAAGGCTTTCATGAAAATGTATGCATTTATGTTTTCACAAACTTTTTCTGACATTGATATTTGTTGACCTGTGTCCATTCGTTTAATTTAAACACTAGGAATATAAAAGGTTAAAAAAATTTAGTTCTTATACATTTATAACAAAAAAATTAAAAAAAATATACGTGAAATTGATTGATTAGGATTATTCAATGGCAAATTATTTGATGAAAGCTGATTGAAATTTATTTGAGCGAGCATTGCTGAGTTACCAAAAAGTTTCCACGTTTGCCGGTTTCCGTATTGTTTATGTAAGACATAGCTACCAGTTTTTAGAGTGTCGGCTAAGATAAGGGTAATGCGAAGGCGACTCTGAAGACTTCTAAAGATTGTTAACATCATGAATATAAATAATTCTAATAATTTAATTATAACCTATATTGGTTTATAAAACTTCACAGAACTCATTCATTAATATTTGTGAACTTGTTACATTAAAATGCTTCTAGACCTCCTAAAACAGCCAAAAAATCTAGCACGTTCTAAACCAAATTTTAAAGTAGCTAAAAAACTTTTCAATTTTCTTTTGTTTATTTTTCTATCTCCAATATAACTTTAAAAAGTTTTTTGTGTTTAATTTAATTAACACTTAACACAGCGTTGCCTCTTATTTCATATGATGCAAAGTGAGTTTTTATTTTCGTAAAGTTTTGACCTAATAGAGATATTCAATATTGTAGAGTTAGAGATTTAAGGCACACTAAATCAGTCTTTAGGCATAGGCTCTCAGGAAAAAGAAATTTTAATGTTGGGAATCACATATTTATAGTTCGGCATTGTTAAACGTTCAAAATGAGTTCATATTTTCCATAATTTTATAAAATTCCAGAAGTTTAGTATAAACGTGACCATATCATATCAAGATCTTGTTAATTTAGGTAGATAACAATAATTTCATATTAAATAATACATTTTGACCTTTTGTGAAAAAGAAAAAAATTACTAACTGAATAGCTTAATTACTTTTGTATATTTTATAGGGTATAGAAAATTATCCATTTAATCTTAAAGCTGGTTTATAGCTAGATCATGATTGGTACCAGTAATTAAAAGAACAAATATGTATATAATTAGGAGAAAGGTAAAAAAAAGAAAAAAATTGTTTTTGGCTGGGGTGCCTGCTAAAAAAACCACTTACTCACGGCGTCTTCTTTTTTGAAGCCGCAATGTCCTTAAGAGGTTTGGCACTTTTGTCCGTCAGCGGGGCAGAAATATTTAGCTTCTTTTTGAAACATTAATATTAAAAAAGTTTGGTCAATAAAAATATATTTATATATACGTGTTTGAAGTATATAGGGCCTGATTCGACAATCCGTTAAGGCATGTGGCGATGATAGACCAAATACGGCCAGGGTTAAAAAATCCACCAGGATTCTCACCCAATAATTGTAAGTTTGACTGAGATTGATGGTAACCAAATTGGCTATCAATAAATTATAATTAATTATCCTAAATGTAATAATTTTAACAACACAGGTCAACAAATATCAATAAAATAACCGTGAATTCTTTTAAAACATAAAAGCATTTATCCCCAACCGTATCTCTAATATAGATTTCGTTATTCTCAGTTCCGGCCGTGGCTCACACCCGTCCATATCAAAAAAATGGCCTTTTTTTGACCGAATTGACTCAAGAATACCCTAAAAAGAAAAAATTTAAGAATTTTTTTTCCTTATAAAAATCTCATGTACTTATATTTTTAATAATAAATAGTATTTCAAGCTCTCACATTAGCATTTAGATAATACAAAATATTTCGCGTCCAAACAAAACGACAGGACATATTCACGGTTTTTAATAAAAGTTTTATTTAAAGTTGAATTTAACAGTTTAGCTGTTGTAAATATGCGGAAAAAAATTTCAATTTATTTTTATTATTAAATCTTTTATGTTTTCGCGTTTTTTTCTAAAATTTTTAATGTTTATAGCTGACTGATTGAGTTAAATTAGAAAAAACCTTAAAAGGATTTGAAAATCCCTAGATGGCAGGTTCATAAAATAAAAATAATGATAATAATTAGCCTTTTTACCTCTTTTTTCATTTTATCGTTACTCATGTTGACACATGATTTTATAAACTTAAATGATCTAAAGTAATAATTGATAAGGGGTCAAAAAAGTATAAAATATTGTATATGATCGGCTCTTTTTTTGTAACTTTAATATTTTTAATATTAAACCTGAAGCGTAATACTAATCATTGTAAATATTTTAATATGTTTTTATATTTGACAAACATTTACAATATAAGGTGACACCAAATAAGAAGAAAAAAATTTGATTGGTCAAACAATCAAAAATCAGCTTGGTTATTATAACCATAAACCTAGCCTTGTTAACCCCATTCTAACCCTTTATACGACACTCTTATACTAAGCTATTCTCACCCTAAAACCTAAACTCATCTCCTAAAACTAATTTTATTCTAACCCTAAGCAAACCTCCCCCAAACCCCAAGCAAAACAAGGTAATTTTACCTCAATCGAACGTTTAACTAACCCTAAAATAACTTTGAACAAACCTAACCCTAAACTATCTCATAATGTTGGGATGTTTTATAAATTTTTGTTATTTTTATTTTATAATCGTTTACAAATTCGTGTCCGCCATTTTTATCTTATTGACAATTACAGCAATCCACTGTTCTTGTGGCCTGTAAAATACCCAAAAAATGGAAAAGGATTTGTGTAAATTTTGATTAAATAGCTGTGTCGATCAGTATCAATATAAATTCTAAAATTGGCTACGAAAATATTTTGGTGAAAAAGCTCATTTGATCTCAAAGCTAGTTAAATAGATAGAGATTTCATATACACCAGAGATTTCTAAAGAAGAGATGGATCAATAAGAGATTAAATAAAAGGTGTAAAAACTAAAGTAACTCGCATCGATGTCTGATATTCTTGGAAATTAATTGGCACAAACAGAGTTAGGAATATCTGCTAAAATCCCACTCCTTTTCTAATTACTTTGAGGCCAACTGCTTTTGGCTCCTAAAGAATTTAAAATCACAAAAAATTACCATAATCAATATTTATCTATGAAGCAATTTAACTGTAAATCTATTTTTATTAATATTAAAGAGGTACAATACCTATTTGTATTTAATCGGGAATTTATTGCGTTTTGAGGTGTTAATAATTTTTGAGGTATGGGCGTTACACATAAGGCTAGGTACAAGTGAAAGGTACCCCGTAACATACGTATTCTTTCGTCTGAAAATAGTGCGACTATATCAGTTGGGCTTGCTTGAGGACCTTTAAAAAAAAATTTTATATCAAAATCGATCTTATAATTTATTAATTAAAATTTTTTTGCGAAACTATATTTTATAGAGGTAGAAGTCAAAAAAACTACTTAATAAAATTGATTACTAATTAATATAAAAACTTGCAATGTGTTTGTACATAAAATTATTCCAAATATAAAGAATAACATTAAAATTATAAAAACATGGAAATTTTAGAGTAATAATGCGTTTTAGCAACTAAAGTTAGAGGTATATAAATAAGATTATAAACCATTTGCAGATGGCGTAAATAGAAGTAAACCGTCAAAAAGTGGAAGAAGAGCGATATAAAAATTTGCTGATAGTGCCAGATGAAATGCTGGGAATTCGGAGGCCAAAGCATTGGCCAGTGGGGAAAGAATGAAGGCTGATTTGGGGTTTGATTCAACTTGTTTTATACCTTGATTCTATGTGATAGTGTAAAAATAAAAAAATTATTCTAAATGTATTGAGCGTTCAGAATTAAATATTTTTTAATAAATTTCAAAAATTTTACCCTTAACATAAAACGGATTTTTACAAAAAGTTGCCAATAATGATTAATAATGTTTAAAACACTTTTTAAAAAGATTTTAGGAGATGTTCTGACTTCATTCGTTTTTATAAAAAATTACATAAAGTTTGAAAATTTAAAATTTTTAGATTTTAATTTACATTGTATATTATTTAATGTTTTTACAATATTTTTTAACCACTGGAGCGGTTAAATATATTTAGAAATGTTGATATTTATATAAACAAAGCTGATGAACATCTCAACAAAAAAAATTCTCTAATTTTTTTTGGATAATTTTAAACTTTTTCAAGATTTGAATGAAGTATGAGAACGCGCCCTAATACTAATGCAATCTTCCCCTTTAATAACTTGCCTGTATTGTGAAACTAGTTATTTCAATTTTGATTTTTATTTAAATTTTTTTTTAATAGCTAGCAACAGCCAATCGAGGTAATGAATAAATCAGGTTAAATTTCAAGCACTAATTCTATTCAACAAATGAGGGTTATAAGCTAACTACGAAGTTCCAACCTGCCATCTTAGGGGTTTTGAAATCCGTATAAGTTTTTAATTGAACTTAAGTCAGGTATAAACATTGAAAAATTTCTCATTATTTGAGTTGATAGATATAAGTAACAAGATATTTTTATATGACCAAAAATTTGATTTTATCCTAAGGTATACTCAAGGTCAAAAATGTTAAAAAGGCTATTTTTTCGATATGGACGGATGTAAGGAGCCAAAGGCAGAGGATATAAAAACAAAAATTACATATCAGATAAGGCCATCATGGGAATACATTCTTTTATATTTGCATAAAATTAACTTTTGTGATAATGACATTTGTTGTCCTGTCTTATATATCGTGTAGTATTTAAGTTTGAACGCGAAATGTTCTGTATTATATAAATGCCAATGCTTATGTACTAAAAAGTTTTTTTTCTCATTTTTTGAGATTATAAATATAATTAATAAGGAATTTAGATGTGAAAAAAAAATTCCTGAATTCTTTTTTCTAAGTATTTTCAAGGTCACAAAATCTTTCTATTTAGTAAAAAGGGTCTTTGATATGGAAGGATATAAGGAGTCGAAGGCGGAAAAAATATGAAAAGGAAAATATATATAGGATAAGGCCTTCGTGGAGATGTTTGCAGTTATTTTTTCACAAGCTCATTATTTCTGTCAATGAAATTTAATGACCTGTGTAATAATTTGTAACAGCTCTGAAAAACAATAAAAGAAAGTGAGGCAAAAGAAATAATACTTACCGGTTTTTGTGAACCTGATGTATAAATTAATAATTTAAAAAAAATCGTTTGAATAATAAACTTTGCGTTTTTGTTTTTAAAGCTTTTTTTTTAATATTTTTTTTTTCAACGAATATGAAATTCTTATACGAGAATATACACTAACTATTGCAACATCTTAGCTGATTTGAATAAAAATTAATTTTTTTTTATGTTTTTATTTTTTAACTTATTTATTTTTTCACCAATTTTTTTCAAAATTTTTTAATGTCTATAGCTGGCTTATTAATTAGAAAAATTCAACGGATTTAAAAATTTATATGATGGCTATGATAAGTATCAAAAATTTGTTGATATTTGTAATATTAGTTTTGAGAAAACTTATTTTAATTTTAAAATTATGTTGCCACAATACTTATTCAGGAGACGTTAAAATTATCTTAAACATGTTTTGTGCTTTAATAAATTACAAAAAAAAATCGTTTTTATTAGCATTTTTAATAACGTTTGAAGGAGAAAAATTGTAAATATCTATTTATTTAGCTATAGAGAGAAGGTAAATCAAATTTACAATTATGGCAGAAGCGACGCAGTCTTCCAAATACCTCAGCGTCTTTTCCTTCAGATTGCAAGTGTTTTGTTGTGCCCATATAATTGCATAATCATCATCCTTCGAATGGTTTGAGAGAGCATTTTTTGTGTGAGATTGTTCGACATTGTATTCGCCCATATATGGTTGCAAAGCTGAAAATTTATTAACTTTTCCAATCATTTCAACGTCGCTAGCTTGGAGTATAGCTTTAAGTTTGTAATATTTATCGCATAAATGGGAGCTCGAATGTGCCGATAGGGTATTTATTATCATATTAATGATGCGTTTGGTTTCAGACCGGTATTTTTTAATCTATGGAATATTATATGGAATAAGAAGCAAATAATTATAAATTACACAGGACAGCAAGAAAAAAAAACAACAAAAACGATATGTTGAGGATTTTCAAAGAATTTCCTTGCAATAACATGGGGTTTATTTTTTTTACAATTTTTTTAACTACGTCCAAAGTTGAGAAAAAAAATTCAAAAAAATTTTTTGACTATTAATTTTCCAAAAAATCTATTGGCTGGATTTCTTACAAAATAGTTAGTGATTAAGTAATTAGGATCATGGATTTTATGGCGAAAACGACTAATTTTATAAAATTATAAATATAAAAAATTAATTATTATCAAAAATTTATACACCTTACCTTAATAATGAATGTTTCCGTAATATTTATAAAATTTTGTTACTACCCAGAAGTTTTATGGTATAGAGACCTAAAATACACCAAAAAATAAAAAATTTTAACATTGACATTGAATAACAAAAAATTTGGGACATTGGCTAAAATTCTGATTTGATATTCATAATTATCACCAAAAACTAGACCACAATTGTTAACATAAATGATGCCTAAGGTCATTCAAATTGTGTTGTCCAATATTATAATATATAAATTCCATAAAATAGCTGTAATAACTTAAAACCAAAAAGACTCAACCAATGTTATTACAAGTTGTTTTATTACCGTTTTCCCATCTAAGGCGGCTTCTTACCCGGTTAGAATCTGCCTTTATCTCAACTTTTTATAATGGCCTTGCAAAAAAATTAACGTCCCTTGGATTTTGAAAAAATATTGCAGCTTATGGTGGGCGCTTACCAAAATTTAATTATTTATTAGAATCGAATCTAAAATATAATACAAATTTTCAAACACATAAATCGTCAATAACCAAAAAATTAAAAAAAAATAAATACAAAATAGCTTACAATCCATAAATTAATGGCAGAGGTCAACAAATTTCAATGGCATAACTCCTCAAAATGGCCTTATCTTATATATATATATATTATATATATATATATATATATATATATATATATATATATATATATATATATATATATATATATATATATATATAGGTCAATTCCACCTCAATCCAACAAATCCGAGAAGGGTACCCCTTTTGATTTGGCTAAAATTTTGCATGGAGGTAGTATCTAAGGGTATCTCATAATCTGGAAATTTTTTTTGACCGAAAGTGATTTTTGACGGAGATAGGGGCAAAAGAAAAAAAAATTGCAAGGTGAATTTTCACATTTGATGCAACTTTGGGAGATTATAAGTCAAAAAGTATTATAGCTAGAGACTTAATTTTTTTTTTATTTTGAAGAGGACAATAAGGGCTATCTTTCATGTGTTTATTATTTTAAAATTATATTTTTAAAATTTTACAATTTTGTAAAGAACATTTAGTTTGATATAACAAAAAAAACGTATTTTTGAATTTCTTAAAAAATTGCTGAAATACAGTCCTTAGTATTCATTATTAATATGTGAACTCAAAAGTATGGGACCGACTAGACTTTTTGAAAAATTCAAAAAAAAAAATTTTTATTTTGATTTTTAGACAAAAATTTGCTCCCTGTACTATATTAAAATATTTAAAAGTGCCAAATTTGTTTATATATAAGAAGTTAGACATAGGGGCAAGTATAGGCTATAACAGTTTTATTAATTTGATTCAAACTATTGTCAATTTTGGAAAGAAAAGGGGAACTTCAGAACAAAAAAATTGGTAATTTTCAGTATTTTACTCCTATCTTCTAAGCCGACTTTCTGGGTCACTACAAAACCAATTTGAAAATTTAAAATTGCTTTATATACATAAAACATCACTATATAACATAAATTTCCCCCAACATTTTTTAACGTACCCATAGCTTTTTATAAAAAAAAACTAAAGTTTGCCAGGTTTTTTGAAATTTTAAGGTGTAAAAAATAAAAACTTAAAATTTTTATGCTTATATATGTTAACTTTTACTAGTCATTTTTAGTTTGATGAACAATATTAGAATATGTACATAATTCTCAATATTTATCCTCGGCAAAATACAAAAAATTTATTAAATTTATTGTATAAAAAAAAATTTAAGAGGATTTTAGAAAAAATAATAAGGTTAAAAAATTTGTAAAAATTTATTTTTTTCAATTATTTAATAGTTTTTAAATTAAACAGCCTCAACAACGTTAAATCTGACAAAAATAAATAAAATAGAATATATTTGGCTTATTTAGAATATTATGATTCAACAGATTTTCTTTTTTTATGATTATCAACAAACTTAAAATAAACATAAAAAGTCAATTATTTTATGAAAGATAGTGATATGGTTTTTTGATATTATAATTACATAAAAGAAGTCAATTTTAGGGTTAAACAACCTTAAATGATTATAACGGGCAGAATTAGCTTCAATGATGAATTTTAAGACTAAATATTAGACCCAATTTAATATAAACAAAATATAGACATTCAGTCTTTTTTACTAATTTTTACAAATGCCAAATATGTTTTTGAAAGGCTATTTAGAGCAAGGCACACCATTTATATCTAACTGACCTTAATAAAGTTTAAAAACCAACAATTTAAGTTCCAATTACATTTTAGTTTTATAATATAGACTTACTAAACATTAAAGAAAGAGGAAATATTACTGTTACTTGATTCTTTGGGCATATGGATTTGGGCATTGACCTAAAGTTTTTTATATCTAAATGCGTTCCTAACGAATTTTAACACAAGAATATGTTTTAATAATTATAACAAATTACAAATTTAATTAAAATAATGGAATGATTACATAATCTCCTTTTATTGTAATTTACCTATCTCGTTCTTATAGGATTTTCTATACATAACATATATACTATTTTTTTAACACTTAAACAGGCAAAATATGACTGATTATATAGGTTCTAGATATTTTTAGATAATTATGCAAAAATAATAAAAAATGCACAGACGAATACAATCTGCGTTAGTTTTTTAACACCTGAAAATTTGCTGTTTTTTGGCAAATTTAGGTATTTTTATTGTAGAAGCGTCAAAATCGAGTGAAAAAAGGTGGGGCTATTATATGTTATTAAGCGATATTTTATCTATAAAATAAATGTTAAATATTAAAAAAAGGTTGGCTGGTTAACCAGAAAGTCGATTTTGAAAACAGGCAAAATTTTCACTTTTTTCGGTTTTAAGGTTCACTTTTTCATTGTAAATTTAATAATAGTAGTAATCAATTAAATCAAACTATTATGGTCTAATATAATTGCCCATATGTCCTGCTTTTTGAATACTGTCAAATTTGGCACATTGGCATATTCTAATATAGTGCCAAGGGCATAAATATGTCCGAAAATAAGGGCAAAAAATTGATTTTTTTAAATTTTTATAAAAAGTCATGCCGGTCCCAAACTATTTAAATCATAAATTTATTAACAATATTAAGGGCCATATTTTATAAATTTTTCAGAAAATTCAAAGATACGTTTTTTGAGCTATTTGTGTCTAAACTTGACTTAAATTTTTTGGTAACTTAAAAAAAAATTTTTTTAAATATTTTTTGCGTCTAAGGTAGCCCTTATTACGATCTTCAAAATAAAAAAAAAATTATAACTCTAGCTACAATACTTTTGAGAACACATGCGCGCAAAGTTGCCTCAAATTTTTTTTTTGCAAAAAAATAAAAAATATTTTTGCTCATATCGCGGTCAAAAATCACTTCCGGTCAAAAAAAATTTAGGTTTTTATCAGCACCCAAGGACCCTACCAGTGTACCAATTTTCAGCCAAAACTGAGACTTCAAGGGAAAAAGTTTGTCGATTTGAGGTGGAATTGACCATATA
>JAUIRJ010000552.1:0-13678 GCA_030555515.1 Acutogordius australiensis | reverse complement strand
TAGATAATTCATTATATTTTTTAAAATAATTTGTTTAACCAAAAAAATATAATTTTGTAAAAAGATATTGAACAATGTATAAACCCACAAATATTAACCATTTCGCCCCATATATGGGGTAAAATGAAACACCCATGGGGCAAAATGAAAGTGTGTAAAATTTATTAAATTTACAGCTTTAATTTCAAACAAACCTTATATATTAAAAAATAAATATAGATTTAGATCATTTTATTAATAATTATATCATAATCAATTACTATTGGCCCAAAAATCCCAACATCAAGGGGTTGAAGTTTATGTTAACAATGAGATGGTAAGACCACTTTAATCCCATTATCTTTAAAAAAGTTCACTGCTTTTATGGATATGTGAGATACATGGTTATCCAAAATAATAAGTGCCTTTATTTAAAATATGATTCAATTTACTGGATCCTTAGTAATATATTTTACAAAATGTTGTTCATTTCGCCCCGCATTGAGTAGTGTTTGCAAAATCAATAATGTTCAAATAATATTAAGTTTTAAGTTAAAAATGTATTATATTCTTACAACGAAGTGTTTTTTTAATCTTTTGATTATAATAATATTTTCGAGGTAACATTTTATTTAAAATAAAGCAAAATTAATGTTGCTTAAAACATAAATTAGAAATAGCATTTTTTCTTCAATTGAGATTTTCTAAATTTTTTTAAATAGATGTATATGTAAAAAATATAATAAATCGATAGCTTGTTTAAAGATCTACAACATATATAAAATTTATATATATTGAATAATTTTTGGCATATGTGATATGTTAATGAATGAATGAATGTTTTATATATGTACATATGATTGTACACGTGATCTTGTTTAAAATAAACCATATATATTACAAATGTTTAGTAAATAATTAATTCAATTTATAATTTAATTATCAAATTTATCGATCAATTCAACAAAAAAAAATGAGGAAATAACACATAACTTAATTATTATTACATAGCCGTATGAATTATTAAGTCAACTCTGCTTCTATTTTGTGGAATTAAATATAAAATTGTTATAATCATAAAGTAAAATTTTTCATTAATTATCTCCTAAATATTGAAATCATACATGGTGCAAACTTCTTTTCAACCTAATAACTTTCGCTGAAAATGTAACCCTAAATCATATAGATACAAATTTATACCTGGAACAGTTTGTCCTCGGGTCATTTCTATAGCCGTTATTCCTTTGGCAAAAGCCACGTCACCCATTCCATCTCGTAAGCATTTGAAAGCACCGTGATAACCAAAATAAGGATCTTGGGCTGTGCAATTAGCAGCTCCTTGACCCCCACAGATGGCACACATGCTTGTAGGGTTCGTGCCATCTAATAATAAAAGTTTGGAAAATCCTTTATCTTTTTTAATCAAAGGTGCGGGCAAATTCACTGTTCAGATTGGCCAAAATCACTCATTTTACAATACATTTCATGCAATTCGTCTTTACGACAGAAGTATATATACCAAGTCTAGATGAAATGTAAAAATATGCATAATTTGCCCCAAAACATAACTTAAAATTTTAAGGAGATAAAATTTTGTTGAATAACTGTCAAATATTCTTTGGTACATAGAAATTTCATAAAAAATATATTTTTTTGAATTTTTACATAATTTTTTTTGCATTATCTGCAACCTATTTAAGAATCGCTTTCCAATGCCCGACAAATAATTTGGGTGAGGAGCATAAAAATTGCTATGCGGCGACGTTCATAACCCATGGGTCAGTAAGATTAAAATCTTAGAAGTGAATGAGTATAGCAGCTACCTAAATCATGATTTTTGTCGAGTGCTAATGGTGCACAGCTTTGGGAAAAGAATCTCGAAGCCGATACCACAGGGTTATTGCAATCTAGAATCTTTATGAGGCCCTTGTTTATCAACGTTCCTATAATTTAGTTATATATTAAATTAAAAACATTGTAAAAATGGATAATTTTTCTAGATAGGCTGTGGCTAACACTAATTTGAAATTGTTTTAAAAACATTTAAGGGCAAATATCAAAAAATGAAAATTAATGTATTGACCTTTTTTGGATATACCTAACAAAATTTTTTTATCAAAATTTTTAATTTCTTAAATTTTTTTTTACAATAGCCATCTCAATGGTATAATCAAATCCGTTTGATTTTTTTTTTCAATTTTTTATTTAGCCGCATCCATAGGTGCGGTTAGGGCATGTCAAAACTCCGGAGTCGGAAAGGAGTCCACAAACTCCCGAGTTTTTTATTGAAAATTTGTTAGTGTCATTTTTACATAAATAGGTGCTCTTACAATTTTTTACATTCATTAAACAAAAATGAATTTGGACAAAATATAAACTTTAATATTTCCACTAAGCTAATATTAATTAGCAAAAACCAAAAAAATAAAATTCCAAAACTCCGAAGTTGATAAACTACTTCCCGAATCCTGAGTTTTGACATGCCCTAGGTGCGGTGCATTCGAGATTCAAAATTTATTAAAATTGCGATAAACAAAATGAAAACGCAAAGCATATGGCAAAAGTATTAAATGGATTTTTATACCTATTGGAATATTCCAGCCTGCGGTCCGACCAACACCCGTGTGGCAAGAACGCTTTCCTCTAAGATCCTCTAAAGATTGAATCCTCGTATCATTAGCCTTGATGATTGCGACCGATTTGTATTTAGCCTGAGTCGTTTCTTTTTAACAATAAATTTGTAAGGGCACGTGCAAAGTGAGTTTTTATTTTCGTGAAATTTGCAAAATTTTGAAAAATTTTATTTTGTAATATAACGCAATTTTTTAAAAAAGTTACCAAATTTAGTTTATGCACATAAAATGCTTTTCTGAATTAAAATTTTTTAAAAAAATTTAAAAAAATTTTTTTTTTAGAATTTTCAAAATTTTACGAAAATAAAAACTCACTTTGCACGTGGCCTAAACAGAAAAAATACTTGACTAAAAAAATAAATAAAAATGAATTTGGTTTATCCCCATAGAAATATTTTAATTATGTGCTCAAATTACAATGGGCAGCAAGGGAAATAGATATCAAAATTATTAACTATTTCTCAGGTCGGACGACCTTGAGCGCATGTAAAATTTGGTTGTATTCTACACTCAAGTTAAGCAGCGTTAAACCAGGTTATTAGTTCGATCGGTGCTCGCCAACGAATCACAAAACCATCCAATTATCTGACAGCCAAGGCCCAAAAACTTATGTCGCCGGTGCGAATTAAATCTCAATTAATTCTCCGAGACTTGCTGTAGAGTTAAAAGAGGCAAAGAATTAACGGGTAAGCCGTTTATAGGGGAAAAAGTCTGGATGAAAGAAATCCTTTACTACAGGGTTTTTTTTAACTACTTTTCAGATTTGCCAAAAAAAAAAGACTAAGTTTTAGAGTTTAAAAGCAAAAGATCTATAATATGTAAAAAATAAGTCGATCGAATTTTAACTGATTTTATTAAACAGTATGATTTTTTAAAAATTTTATACTATTCGCAATCAGCTAAAGGAATTATATTTTTAACTGGAACTTCAAACGAAAAAAAAACAACTCTAATATTAAAATATAGGATGGCAAATTTTTTTTAGTTATAAGCAAGTGACAATCTAATTTGTATTAACTTCCTTCGCCTATATGACATTTCGGAATTTGACTTTTACACCAATATCGATTCCTTTGATTTACCATCTTTGATTACAATTAAAGCTTCAAGGGGCATTATTGAACAAAACTAAAAAAATTTGTACTGTGATAATATTTTTTGCCAATCCAAATTAAAAAATGAAATATTTGTATTAACATGATAATTGAAAATGAGAGAAAACAAAATCCAAAAATGTTAGGGGGCTTTGATGCTTTAGAATTTAATTTATCGTTATTCGTTTTAGAGCATAAAATTAAAACATTTAAAACGTTTCAACTGAAATTAAAGCAAACCCACCTTTGTATGATTAGTATTAAAAAATTCTTGATAATTAATGATGACAACGACAAGAAAAATTTCCCCATAGTCTCGGATCTAGTTAGTTTAAATGAACTCTCTGTTTATTTGACATATTATTATCATAAACATAATGCTCAACTATTTACCTTAATTTTACAATCCTAAATTGTAAAACTGGATATCATATTCTTCTAATACCTTTTGTAGAGGGTAAGGTGTTTCAGTAATAAAATATACGGATAAAGGGTGCTAATTTCATGATTCTAACGACGTTAGATTTCAAAACCTTACCACTGTTAATTAATTGACAGATTTAAAACTTTCAAGAGTTGCTTTGACATCACTATAATTAATCGTTAAATCAAACTAGGCTAACTTGATCATCACTTCGTTCTACAATTTTCGGCTCTTGTATTTTGCCATTGAAACTATTGTTATCCCGATAAATTCAATTAACTTCCTAAAGACCTTTATACATCAAAAAACCTTTCTAACTTAAGTTTTTCACATTTTTTAATTTATCAAATAAGACTTAGAAAAATTGGAAAAAATCCTTTTACAAGTTCCTTAAACTATTCACTTTATAGTTAGCAAACATTTTTAACGTTACTTAACTTATGGGCACGTTCAAAAAAAGCATTTGTTTATTTGTAAATAAAATTTAAATTTTGTTATTTCATATTATTATTGGAAACTAATCTGTATAGTCCTCGTTTTTTTCATAAAAATGATCATTTTTAACTAACCATGTGGTTTGTTTTGTATGGCAAAATGGAAAAAACACTTATCTAATTTCTAAATATGACTTTTTACGTGCCCCCATATATAAAGCAATATTTATCGCGCCTATATCACTGCAAATATCAATGAACCTGTGCTATATTTTTCAGCCACCAGGACACGCATCCCGTACTTTGATCCCGCAGCATATACTTGCCCACCGTCGAGGGAAACCATATCGGCCTCACCGTTGGCAATCTTCTCCATGCAAGCAAATGGTGAGCTGGCGTATACGGCCCTGAGGGGCACATGGATGTCGACCATGTCACCCAAAGCGGCGTAAGCTTTATCCCAATCCTGGACCTTCGTTATTTCGGCGTTATGGGTCACGCAAATCCTGACTTTAAATGTTCAAAATGCAGGATTAATATTACTTATACTCCTAGATGATATATTTTTAAAACGGTTATCTACTTGGAATGGAAAACACTAAATTATTTAACATGTAATTATGTTATTTTGTATGTCTAAAACTAACGAAGCAACCTAGATTTTTAGATTGCTAAGCGCGCTTTTGAATAACTACAATATACAATTCAAATGTAATGTTTATTTTGGGTTAATGCGCTTGAGAAAGGATTAAATTGCTTATTAAAGCTATTAGTTGCCTTAAAAAATATATTTTTAAATGTATTTAACTCAATTAAATAAAAGTTTAATTACCTTCGGACAGACTTTTAACACATAGCGAATTCAATAATATTACAAATAGGATCGGTAAACATTTAAAAAAAGTCATACTTCGGTTAAAACAAAAGGTTCACACAAAAAAATATTAAAAAATTAAATGATTTTCAAAAAGAGAAGATAAAAAAATGATAAAGGTTAGAAGCTACAGGAAAAAAAAACAAAAAAAAGAGGCATATAATGAAGGAATATATTATAATTATACCCTTTTTACAAATTGCTTAAAAAATTTTCGTCGTGTTGCTTTGAAAAACGTCCTAAGGGGAATCTAAATTATGAAGTCCGCATTATCATAATTATTTCTGAATGTGTCAAGAAATTGTATTCATTATCCGCAGCTATGGATGTAATTTTTATTACAAAAAAAAAATAATAATTTATCTAAAATAAAATGTCATGTTAGCCCTATTTATCAATTCCAGATTTTTCTATATTTGATAAAATACACACTATAATACACTAATGGTCCTAAACAATATTTATTTATACCGTTTACAATGTGTCATAGTTTTGAATTATAATACCACTTGATAAAATTTTTTTAATTAGGGCACGTGCAAAGTGAGTTTTTATTTTCGTAAAATTTTGAAGATTCTGAAAATTTCAAAAATTTATTTTTTTTCAAAATTTTTTAAATATTATTTTATTTCAGAAAAAGCATTTTATGTGCATATACTAATTTTGGCAACTTTTTAAAAATTTGCGTTTTATTACAAAAATTTTTTTTTCAAAATTTTAAAAATTTCACGAAAATAAAAACTCACTTTGCACGTGCCCTTATAAATAAAATATCCAGACCAAGGATACCATTCAGACTTTTAGCACCATGAACTTTTTTTGATCAAACTTCGTAGTTAAAGAAAAACAAATAAGATTTAAAAACTAAAAAAATTCAAAAAAAAAAATTACATTTAATAAAACAGATAAATTGTTAATTTTAATAAAATTTTTGTTTCACCCGGGTAAAAGTTTGTGCCATTTAGAGGTTGGGATGCAAAACATTTTGTATAACTTAAATATGGGTGTTGAAGTTTGATCAACTCAATTTATCAAATGTTAAATATTTTTACATTTGTTATTTTTTTAACTTACGGAGTTTCCACAAAGTCAGCCACTTTTGACATTTTTTAGACTCTGAGGATTAGGGCTCTGTCCCAATGACTTACAAAAACAAATATGTTTAGAGATAAAGCATCATGCAGGTCCTTTTTTTATTGTAGTTCCATATTTGAACTTTTATAATTTTTGTAGACCTGTGCAATTTAGATCACTTTGTATGTTAAAAACTAAAAAAGGCTCAAAAATGACTATTAGGCTAAGTGACCATATAAACAATAACTCCGGAAATTTTCTGTTTGTTAGCCTCTCAATAAATGACATAAATTTGAAAGCTCAATGCCGCCACGTTGATAGCATTGAAATCATTAAATTAGACATCGATAAAAATTTTACTAAATATATGGATCAAAAATTCTATAATCTTATGTTGATGTTATTGAATAACCTTAGACAACAAATGCACAGATAGCGACCTGTGTCAAGGCCTTACGGGCGCAATTCCCCTTTGTTAAAAAAAAGTAAGTATGTTATGGAGGTTAGCCAAAAATATATATTTTTTCATCGTTTAAGTGGTTAAAAAACAATAGAACACCATTGACTTCATTGCTATTACATAGGTCAACATATTTTTGATTTAACTTCAGAGACCAGACCTGCCATCTTAGGGATTTTAAATATTCGAGACCGATGATATATCGTGTCCTATTCAGATTAGAGTGCCAAAAATTTTGTATAACCTGGATGTTAATGTGATAAATATACTTAAAAATTAGTTTTTCATAATTTGAAATAAAAGATATTAGTTACAAGTAAAATCATATAAAAAAATATTTCTTAAATTTTCTCTATTTAGGGTATAATCGAGGTCACAATCTGATTTGGTCAAATTTGGCCATTTTTTTGATATGCAACATGAAAATAGCCGAAGTCTAAAGCAATTTTGGAAAAAGTAAAATATTTGGGATAAGATTATCATGAGGATTAATTTACTCCGTGTTCTTTTTTGACTCATTGATCTTTCTCGTCTTGTGTATAAGAGTCCAAACCGGGCCGTGATTTACCGGCCCGGCCCACCACATGTATATATCAATTTAGGCCTAGGTTTTTTAAACTTTGAGTTTAGCCCAACCCAGCCCGAATATAATATTACGGGCCAAAAGTATTTTTTAAGCTAAAATTTTTTTGTAACAAAATTATCAATAAGAGTGTTGAAATAATACCCTTTATCGTGTGATAATAAATTTATCATTTTTGTTAAAAAAAATAGGGCAATTAGGGATTTTAGGCTTTAGCCCAGCTCCTAATTCCTTAATTCAAATTCAGGCCCGGCCCATTTTAAATTTCTTCAACCCTACCCGTTTTTCTAGCTGACCGGCACAGGATCGGGCAGGCTTCTCGGTCCTGATTTTGACCTCCACTGTGTAAATAGCATTTTAGTGCCTTGATAGAAGTTTGGGTGTATTTTTACATTTCGCAAATTTTTGTTTCCTAAACATGTATAAAGGACATTGTTGCGATGAAATATATTTTTTACAAGGGGTGACATGCCCTCTAGATTTGTTACTAAAGGTGACTTGTAACATTTAAAAATGATTTATGAATGTCTATGACATGATGCGAGATGAGACTTTTCGCAAACACATTACATAATTCATTACTCACCTTTATAATTGACCTTTCTTCTACAGATATGAAATTCGAAAAGGCAAGGTTGAAGACTCGAGTTTATATAAATAAGACGTTAGAATTTTGTTATGAAAAAAGACTCAACCAAGCGGGCCATATAAATCAATACCCTAACTAAGTTTTAGTTGATTTTTTTAAATTTACACAGGTTAACAAATATCAATGTCAGAAACGTGAATTTTATTAAAACATAAAAGAATGTATCCCCATGATGGCCTAATCTCATATATATTTTTCGTATTTCTTAGTTTCTGCCGTCTTAGGCTCCTTAGATCCGTCTATAACGATAAATAGCCTTTTTAGACCAAATTGACAGATCTATACCCTAAATTGAAAAATCTTTTTTGCATATAAATATCCCTTGTAACTTATACTTTTAATAACAAATAATGAAAAATAAATTCTATTAATATTTTCTTCCCCTGGGAACTTAAAAATAAAACAATAATAATTTTCTCCTTCGTATTTGGATGCACGAATCGGAATTCTTATTTAACACTTTTTGGACTTATATTTCAAATCACTTTTTGGATTATTAATTTGAATCACCTTTTTTGGATTTCTTATATGACTTAGGATTTTTTTGAATAAAGAAACCATATAGAATTTTTGAACTTGTAGGAAATGTATCATATAAGACTTCTTAAGATCTTTTCAACGGCATCGCAGCAAACAATACCTCTACACCGCAACTTAAGACCTAGAGCCTATAAATAATTATTTAGAACGATTTTTGATAGCCTTCCGTGGAAGCCGAAGGGCCATCTACGACAGTTGCGTCCTCGGTCAGGGTCTACGCCCTTTTAGGGGAAGGAGTGTTATGGCCCGAGAAAAGGTTAACGTACTTGTACTGATTTTTTTTATACTAACGAAAATTTATGTCAAAAACGTGATTATTATGAAAACATATAAGAATGCATTTCCATGATGGCCTGATCTCATATATGTTTTTTGTTTTTCTTAGTTTCTTCGTCTTTGGCTCCTTAGATCCGTCTTTAACGAAAAATAGCCTTTTTTGACCAAATTGAGATCTAAACATACCCTAAAAAAAATTTTAAAATCTATTTTGCATATAAAAATCCCTTGCAACTTATGTTTTTAATCATAAATATTGGAAAAATTTTTTTATTAATATATCAAGCTCTTACATCGGCATTTAGATAATACAAAATACTTCGCGTCCAAACTTAAATACGACAAGATATATTATCGGTTTTAAGGAAAATATTATTGGAAGTTTAAATTTAACAGTTTAAATATTGTGAATATGTAATAATAAAATTTCAATTTATTTTTGTTTTTGAATCTTTTTTGGTTTTTCAACCTTTTTTCTAACTTTTCAATGTTTATAACTGACTAACTAAGTTTGGTTAGGAAAAACGGTAAACGTATTTGATATTTCCTAAGATGGCAGGTTTGATCTCTGTAGTTAACTCATAACTCTCAAAAAAATGTTGACCTGTGTTATGTATGCCTAAAAAATTTGTCGCAATAATATCTATTTGAAGTAGTAATCAATTTCAATTGTTGCATAACCAATATATTAAATCACATATAATTTACATCTAAAATTATATTATTCATATATTTCATAATATAATAATATATAGGAAATTGTCAGGATGGCTAAAATTTAGATATAGCCAAATGAGCGGAATGTCCGTTTGCAGGGTAATGCCTTGGCAATAAATATTTTCAAAATTTTTGGATTCTAACTCTGGGGTTCCGACTTTTTCATTATTTTCTTTTTGAGTAAAATTCATAAATTTAAGTAGATCGCCCAAAGTGTTATTACATGGTGATTCTGCAGCTGACATCGTCTCTTGACCTTCAATTGATGGTGCAGGAGGTGATTTGTAAAAGGGGAAACGTTTTTGGTATAAACGATGCTAAAAAATAACAAAAAATGTTTTTCAATAAAAATTTATTATTATTACAAAAATCTTAATTAAATTGGGTTAGATAAATAACATTTCAAATGTAATGTAGGTCCACAAAAATTTATACATGCTGAAAGAAGCAACATGGCTCTTTAATATTTTTGAAGTTTTTCCAGTATAAAAATCAAGCCCTAAAAATAATGTGGTAGATTTTGCGACCTCGAAATTTAATAATAAAAAAAGTTATGTTTTTAATACTAAAATCAACCGTAACTTTAATATCTGAAATAATGAATTAAATAAATTTTAAGTATATTAAATTCCTATAACCATATTCATAGAAACTATTTTGAGCCGCTAATTGCCACAATTTGTTTTAAGTTAACTTATTTTTTCGAAAAATTAATTTAAAAAAAAGTTTTTTGGTTAAAAATTGCAGCGTATTTAGTTTTTGTATCTCATTTGTTTTTTGACATATTTTTTTAAAAATTATTAACGCTTTTAATAAACTTAAAAAACGGATCAAAAACCTACACGGTATTAATAATTCATAAAATGGTCGCCTGATCTGTAAATTATTTTTTTCTTAAAAAATGTAGAAATGTTTTATATACATATATAATAATAGTAATGTTCCTAATTAATATGCATTTTATATTAATCACGCAATTTAAATTTCTCCACGAGTCCCTGGTCCAGCAAGCCTGTCTAAAAGCCGGCCCGGCCAAAAAATGATTGAGTAAAAAATAGAATAAGGGAATGTTGCTTTAAATTTTGAGCTACGCTTAAAAATTAATTCTATCAGTACAAAATTACACAAATCAACAAATGTTTGTATAAGAGGTAATTTATAATATCTAGCCTATTATTTTAGATTTAAATTGAACTATTTTTCTAAATGAGCTATAAACACTTATATTGAAAAGTTAAAAAACCAGAAAGGTTAGGTCCTGAAGCCTTGAAAATTTTCAAACAAATTGGTAAACTAATTAAAAATAATTTTATTTCACCGAGTTTTAGCATAAGGCAAAAAATTTCCATAGAAATTTTAAAAATAATTATTTTCTTTTTAAAAATACATGGCCGGAAGACTCTAAAATTTAGTAAATATAATATTTGTATTATTTTTTTTTTAAATTTATTTTAATTACTTCTTTCATATATTACATTTAACCCGACAGGTACCAACGTAACCTACAGGTTAGGCCTACTTTAATGGCCTATATCTCAAATAGTATTCAACCAAAACTAAATTTTTAAACTTTATTTTAAAGCCCTCATTCAGCTAAACATCTGATTCAGCTCTTTCCTTTTCCTCTTTATCCATTCTTTATTTATCACATTCTAAAAATCCGAAAAATTTCACCTTAAATATCATTCTTTATATTCAAAATTTATGGATATTTACAAGTATATTTAATTTTATTAATTAGCATATTTAAAAACTACACATTTTAAAGATTAAATTTGTTAAATTATTTTTTTTCAAAAATAATTATTTATATTTTTTATTTACATTTGAATATGAGTACAACCTACAGGTTACATTGGTCTGGAAGGACCTATTCATTGTAATTTGTATTTAAAAAATTGACTTATTTTAAAATTTTTTGCCTAGATTCGGAACTTTTAACCGGTTATCTTTAATAATTTATGATTTTTAGGTCTATTAATGATATTATTGAAGAACTTGATGCCCAACCTAATCGAGATATTGATAAAATTATTATTCTTCCACCATCCAATGAAGTCGATACGGTTATGGAAAGTGGAGATGAAGAAACAATCGTGGATCTTCAACACCTTCCACGTTCTATGTTGAATTCTTCAGTCGAAATCGAAAAAAAAGGATCATGCGATGATTTTCATATTGAGATAAATAATCAGAGATGGTATGATGACGATAAAATATTTAAATCACATGGCTGTGGTGATTTAAACGAAAGGATTGTTGACAACCCAATTGTCCTAGAACAACCCGAGGATTACTTTGAACAATTTTTCACAAACGATGTTTTTCCTTTAATCGTAAATATGAGTAATTTATACACCAAGCCATAATCACGACCTGAATTTGACAATCCCAGAATGCAAAATATATATTGCGACCCTTATTTTGACGGGATATTTAAACCCAATAAATATAAAAATGTTTTGGGAACTACAAGCCGATGATTTTAACAGAATGGTTTCAAATGGCATACGACGAAATAGATTTCAAGAAATTACCCGATTTCTACATTTAGCCGATAATTATAATTTAAATAATTTGGACTAGTTTTCCAAAATCAGACCTTATTTCGAAGTGATCAATGATAGAATGATTCAAAATTTTAAATACAATAACTCGTCCCACATTTCTATGGACGAATCAATGGTTCCGTATTATGGACATCACACAGCCAAACAATTTATAAAGGGCAAACCTATTAGATTTGGTTATAAAATGTGGTGTGCGGCCACTGCAAGTGGATACCTGATAACCTTCAAACCATATCAAGGTTCAACAAAGCAAATGAACAGCCACAAGGAATTTGGCTTGGGAGGTTCTGTTATTATAGACTTAGTTGAAAAATTACCTGAAGAATATAAACCATATAATACCTATTTTGACAATTACTTTACTAGTCCTAAATTGTTTCAATTTTTATCCGATATGAATGTTGGAGGTACAGGTACAATACGTACTAACCTCTGAAAGCTCCATTAACAGATTTAAAACTAATGAAAAAGAAACCTAGAGGATTCATTTCGAAAAAAAATACCTCAAATATGATGGCGGTCCGTTGGAACGATAACAGCATCGTTACAATATTGTCCAACTCTCATGGTGTAAACCCAATTACCAACATATATCGAATTGCCCAGGTCGATAATTCAAGGAAAAAATTCGAGTTCCTTGCCCTAACCTCATTCAAATGTACAACAAATATATGGGCGGCATTGATAGATTTGATCAAAATGTAAATGCGACAAGAATATCATTACGCGGAAGAAAATAGTATTTTCCGTTATTCGCTTTTGGCATTGATGCAGCATGCCAAAATTCTTGGCAAATATATACAAAAAACAAAGAAAAAATAATTTTTTGCAACTTTAAAAGAAATATAGTCCAAAATTATTTTAGAAAACACGGAATACCAAAAAGAGGTATAAACCCCAGAATTGGGCGAAAATTTAATAGCCCGGTTGTTCACACTAGTGAAGAATGCACCCAAAGAAGATGTGTCGTATGCGGCAAAGCGACTAGAAAACTGTGTGCCTACTGCCAAGTGGCCCTACATATTCATTGTTGGTCCAATTTTCATAATATATGATTAATATTTTTTACGAATTTTATATACAATAAAATTTAAAAGCATATATGATTTCTATTCACCCAATGTAACCTCTAGGTGACCCCCCATTATTTCCGGAAGTTGTAAATTTTTTTGAGTTTTTTTAACGGATTAGGTTTATTTGGACTATAAGAAGGCCCAGAATTTTTTTTTTGTAAAATTTCGCTCGGCCGAAACATTAGTGGTACCTGTCGGGTTAATATACTACCTGTTTATAATTTATTAATTATATTTAATTTGATATTGTAATATATTAATGCTGGAAATCTTATAAATAAAATCTTTTTAATATCAT